>QODF01000061.1:2495007-2625591 GCA_024372805.1 Oostethus manadensis
ACCTGAATCCCATTGAGATGCTGTGGCATGACCTTAAGAAGGCGGTTCATGCTAGAAAACCCTCAAATAAAGCTGAATTACAACAATTCTGCAAAGATGAGTGGGCCAGAATTCCTCCAGAGCGCTGTAAAAGACTTGTTGCAAGTTATCGCAAACGTTTGATTGCAGTTATTGCTGCTAAGTGTGGCCCAACCAGTTATTAGGTGCAGGGGCAATTACTTTTTCACAGAGGGCTATGTGGGTTTGGATTTTTTTCTCCCTAAATAATAAAAACATTCATTTAAAAACTGCATTTTGTGTTTACTTGTGTTATCTTTGACTAATATATAGGCTCCAGCATCCCCGCGACCCTAATGAGGATAAGCGGTATAGAAAATGAATGAATAATATTAAAATGTGTTTGAAGTCAGGAAGGGGGCAAATAGTTTTTCACACCACTGTATAATAATATAAAATATTGCACTATTATGATATAGTATTTATTTTTATATATTATCATAACATGAATTACCTATTCTAAAAAAATATTGACAATATTATTACTGTACATTTGTGCGACAGTTAACATTTCAAAACGTACCTGCATTGTTTTGTAATTTGGTTAAATAAAAGTTGACTGACCAGTCATATTTTTCATTGTACTTAAAAAAAAATAATGTTAAAATCTCATCTCATCTTGTTCCCGTGGACCCAAGTTTGGTGTCTCATGACACTCCTAGCATTCAGTAATCTTTATCCTTAATGATGCTTGCAACAGTCAAGCATTTGGAACAAAAAGATGAGAACGGCCAATATTGGTGGGCGTGTTTACTCTGTGAACTTTTTATGATGTTTGTATTTTCACTTCCATGGTGATGGCTTTTGTTTTCTCTGGTGCACTGCCGCTAGAGAGACATAATTCAGTCCAAAAATATAACTTATAATCGATGTTCTTCTTCTTTAGTGTGGCACACACTGTATCTTTCCGCCCAGTACAGTGCCGGCTCGCACTGTAACTAGTTCTCGAGTGAGTATGTAGAATGTTGTGTTAATTGATGGGAGCATGTTTGTTACCACGAAATGTACCATGAAATATCATGACACCACCTGTATTTGCAATTAAATATTTCTGGGAGTATTTTCTGAAACTTACAGTGGCCTTAATTGGTATTAGTAACTTGTTTGTAACAATGACAAAAAAAAGTTTGGTGTAGACACAAAATAAGAGACTGAAAATAAGAGAAATGTTTTTTTGTTTTTTACTGAAAAAAGTACTTTACAAATCTTAATTCAGAAAATGTACATATTATTGTTTTAATGCACAGATGTCACACAAAATCTACACTCTATAAATGGACACATGCCAAAAAGTCAGGTAACCAAGTACTCCATTGTCAGCATGGTTTTTTTTTGTGTGATGTTTTTGCTGGTGTGTGCATATAAGTCATCAATTCTATATTTTGATGACATCTGATTTATATTTTCCTTGAATATCCCACAGATCCAAGTGTAGGGTGGGACTCCCCTGAGAGACATCAGAGTCACAGCAAGAAATGTTTTTCTATTTTCAAACATGTTTAGCTAACTTTTATATGATTAAAGGTATATTATTTTACCTTTAATTTCTCTGGGAAGAGAATAAACATTCTGGGGTGAGCGAGCCAGAAAAGCCCACAAACCACCACAAAATATACTCACTAAATGTTTCAAGGCGTGGGAGACCTCAGCAGTATTATTTTGTCTGAGAGGAGGATGATTGTGCCACACTTTAAAAATACCTTATGTATCCCTTTACCTTGTTGTTGCAGTTGCAAATATCATATTGCCTTATATTATGAGAATGTGGTTTTTTTTCACTTTTTGCTGCCATGACCCAAATTTGTCCAGCTGCAAATTGTGTCAGTTCAAAGCATGTACGTAGTTTAAAGCCAGTCTTTTTTTTCCCTTTTTTTTTCCCTTTCCCCCCTTTTTTTTTTTAAATTTACCTTCTTTTGCGCAGGTTGTCTCTTTGGTGCAGCTGCTCAGCGATCCCTTCTACCGCACTCTGGAGGGCTTTCAGGTGCTGCTAGAGAAGGAGTGGCTCTCCTTCGGCCACAAGTTCAGCCAACGGAGCAACCTTAGTCCCAGCAGTCAGGGCAGTGGATTTACACCCATCTTTCTGCAGTTTCTGGACTGCGTGCACCAGGTGACAGTGGCAGCTTCTGGTTATTCAAGGAGGGGAAGCTCATGTTTTCACAGCCTACATCATAAATGTGTTTATTCCTTGATGTAAATTCTGCCCTCCATTCCTAGTCGTTTTTAACAAAGACAAACTTGCAGGCGATTGGTAAAGTCTGTGGGGGATGAATGAAAAGGAAAAAGGTGTCAGTTACCTGTGAAAAGTAGCTGATTCTGAACAAAAGATAAATGTATTTTAGCACATATTTAGTCAGTGAAATGTACACACAGCCGTACATTTCACCATTTTTGTTTGCTCACACATCTCTGTTCTTCACTTTGACTTTTCTTTATATCTTCTTCCTGAATTATTTGATCATATCTTCTACATGAGCTCATCACATTCCTGAGGCCAGTAGAGGCGTGAGGGTGAAGAAGGTGAAAATCCTTAGTTTAGTTGCTTTAGTTTAGAAATTTGAATTCCCAAGGTTGAATGTGTGATGTCAACAGCGTATTGCACCAGTGAAGATGCAGCCCAGATGGTGCATGAACCCATTGATCGGTGTGGAACTGTCTGTGCTTGTGTGTTTCGGCATCCCTTCACATTTGGAGCAACATGTGAAAAATGTAGTTTGGGGGATTGAGAGGAAAGCTTGTGTGGGGTTTTTTGGAGGGGAGGTTAACAATGAAGTGCAAACACATGAGCTCCACACAAAAATTTATTTCAGACAATACTGTGTATTTCTGTGCCCTGTGCACACCCATTCCTGTGTACTTACATCAACACACACTTTCTTCATTTGTCTTCTTAAAAGTGTAGTTTTGGCAGATGATAGCGAGGGGCGCATGGACCTGTCTTTGTAAAAGAGCTGAGAATAGAAGTGCCTCACCTCCAAAACAGCTGTGGTTTTTCTAGTGGACCCAGGTGACCTCAAATATCCGATGGTCGCTTTACACCACTAGGATGCCCTCTGGCTAGCTTTGAATTATGCAGTGAGGGCCCAGTTTTCCCCCACAAGACCTCCAGCACATGTCTTTTCTGGTTCTGATTGGTCATTAAAACCTTGACATAACATCACCGGGCCTCTGACTGAAAGCTTTTGTCCATTTTTGTGTGTGCTTTTAGATTTTAATGCAGCATCCCTTGGAGTTTGAGTTTAATCAGTACTATCTGAAGTTCCTGGCTTATCACCACATCTCCAACCGCTTCAAGAACTTTCTTTTGGACTCTGACTATGAGCGCTTGGAACACGGTTAGTGTTCTTTACCAAACCAGCAGGGATTTTTTTCCCCTGTGTATTCATTTTTAAATTGACACAGTAGTACTACCACTGGCTGCATGCTGGCTTTTGTCACATCATGGATCTCTACATTCATCTCATGTTATCTGCACACATTGTTCTCATTCACATTCCCCAGTCAGATAATAAATCCATCTGAAATTCCATCTTTAAAACACAACTGAAGCAATCTGCAGCAGCAGTAATTCTTATATCTTAAAAGTGTTATCTATTATTGCTTGGTAGGCTTGCTGTTTGATGATAAGGGTGACAAGCAGGCAAAGAGAGGCATCTGTATCTGGGAGTGCATCAACAGGATGCACCGGAGGAGTCCAATCTTCTTCAACTATCTGTACAGCGCTTCAGAAAGCCAAGTGAGTACAGTGTTTCCTCATTTTTCTGTGGGTAGAGATTCCCAAAATAGCCCACAATAAGTTAAATCTACGAAGAAGCCAAATATGTTATTTTACATTTATTATACAGTGGTGTGAAAAACTATTTTCCTCTTTCCTAATAGTTAACTTTTTTTTTTTTAGCAGAAACATTTAAGTGTGACAAACATGCAAAAGAATAAAGTCAGGAAGGGGGCACCACTGTATATGTTTTAAGGCTGTAAAACACATCACCATACATTTTATACAGTTTTCTCAGGCAGGCACATTTTCTCATATTTATCTCTTGTTTAAACTAAGTTCAAACTTTAGTATATTTAAAAAAAATAAGTGTCACCTTTTGACTTGCGGAGTGGTGGCATCACCCTGGGGATGCGGAGAGAAAGAGCAAACCCAAGTGCAGGTAAAAGTCTTTATTGTTATTATATGTTACTATGCATCGGAAGAATCACAAACAGTAACATGAGCTGTAAGCAGTAACATTTAATCAACAATGCTTTAACGCCAAACAACGCATGTAATTGCTCCCTACAACTTTGTAACTTCTACTTTCTTTCTGCATGTCTAGAAGTCCAACTTTTTGTGCAATTGTTAGCATCCTCCCCGGCCTTTTGGGTGCGGCTGCAATCAATACGAAGCAAACAAAAACAGCTAGTGGTTTGGTCCACAACATATCAGACAAGAGGCATAAATGTTGATGGTTGTTTTCCCAAGTCAAAGATAATGTGTGCAACATCTTATTTTCCCTAAAACACAATGATTATAGTCTTGCTTTCATGGACAGCTAAGGGGATTAAAACATATTTAGCCTGAAATCAGAGGATATTTACTTTTTTAAATAAAAAGTGATTGAATACTAAATTCATTTATTTAATCAGAAAATAGCTTCATTGGCCATCTCTGTGTAGAGTTTGCATGTTTTCCCCGTGCGTGCGTGGGTTTTCTCCGGGTACTCCGGTTTCCTCCCACATTCCGAAAACATGCATGTTAGGTTAATTGACAACTCTAAATTGTCCATAGGTATGAATGTGAGTGTGACTGGTTGTTTGTCTTTTTGTCTATATGTGCCCTGCGATTAACTGGCGACCAGTCCGGGGTGTACCCCGCCTCCCGCCCAGAGTCAGCTGGGATAGGCTCCAGCATACCCGCGACCAAAGATAAGTGGTATAGAAAATGACTGAAAAAATGAATAATCACAAAATAGATTAATCATCAATTGTTGCAGCTCTCATGATACTCATTTACTGAGTTTGGAAATAATTATATAATTTTGAAATGCCAAAGGAACCCTGTGATTTATATTCACTGGCTTATTAACAAATAAACTACCTGCAAGAGCTTCAATACTCATTTTTTGTAACCTTTTTAATTCCTGCAGACCATCCTAAAGCCCTCAGTTGGCATCCCCAGCTTAAATAAGTGGGACTTCTTCACGGATGAGACACTGTCGACGGGGCCGTGTTACGACTGGAGGTTGATGGCGGTGAGGGCGGACTGGTCGGAGGAGCCTAAGACCATCTCCAGCAGCAAGAGAAGGATTGTGTGGCCTTGTTACAGCAGTGTGACTCGAGCTCAGCCTGACGCCATCACCAAGCTTCTCTCTGTAAGACCTCCTTGCATAAAACATCAAAGTTGTGTCTCCATTCCGTTCTATTTTCCTCCGCCTATCCGGGTCCAGGTCACAGGGGCAGCAGTTTCAGTAGGGAAGTCTAGACTTCCCGGTCTCTGGCGACCTCCTCCAGTTCCACCGGGAGGACACCAAGGCGTTACCAGACCAGCTGTGAGACATAGTCCCTCCAGCAGGTCCTAGGTCTTCCCCAGGGCCTTCTCCCGGCCGGGCATGCCCGGAACACCTTGCCAGGGAGGCACCCGGGAGGCATCCGAACTAGATGCCCGAGCCAACTCAACTGGCTTCTCCCGATGTGAAGGAGCAGCAGCTCTACTCTGAGCTCCTCCCGGATGGTTGAGCTCCTCACCCTATCTTTTAGGGTGAGTCCAACCACCCTACGGAGGAAACTCATTTTTGCCACTTGTATCCGCGATCTCGTTCTTTCGGTCATGACCCATAACTCATGACCGTAGGTGAAGGTGGGAACATAGATCGATCGGTAAACAGAGAGCTTTGCCTTCCGGCTCAGCTCTCTCTTCACCACGACGGTCCGGTACAGCTCACCCTCCGCTCCAACCGTCCCACACGTGAACAAGACCCGAGATACTTGAATTCCTCCACCTAGTGCAAGATCTCACTCCGAACCCGGAGTACAATCCACCCATTTCCGACTGAGAACCATGGCCTTGGATTTGGAGGTGCTGATTCTCATCCCGGAAGCCTCACACTCAACTGCAAACTGCTCCAGTAAACGCTGAAGGTCCCAGCCTGATGAGGCCATAAGGACCACATCGTCTGCAAATAGCAGAGACAAAATCCTGTACGGAGTGTGAGTGTGATGCCCCTATAGTTGGAACACAGTCTCACCCTTTTTTAAAACGGGGACCACCACCCCAGTCTGCCAGTCCAGAGGTATTGTTCCCGACTTCCATGCGATGTTGAAGAACGGTCTCAACCAAGACCAATTCCTTGAGGAATTCAGGGCGAAACACCCCCCGAGCCTTGCCACTGGGGAGAGTTTTGACTACCCCAGATACCTCAGCCACAGTGAAAGAACTGTCCACGTACGTGTCCTCAGACTCTGCTTCATCTACGAGAGGTGTGTCAGTGAGATTGAGAAGTATTTCTTCCACCAACCGACTATATTCTCAGTAGAGGTCAGCAAGCACCCGTCAAGTGTGAACTGCGGACCTCTTTACCTTTCTGAAGTATCAAGACGATTTGCCAGAACCTCTTCGAGGCGGACCGAAAGTCACGCTCCATAGCCTCACCAAACTCCTCCTACACCCGAGTTTTGCCTCGACCACCGCTGAAGCTGTGTGCCGCTTGGCCTGACGGTACCTGTCAGCTGCTTCGGGAGTCCCGCAAGCCATCCATGCCCGATAGGACTCCTTCTTCAGCTTGATGGCAGCCCTAACCTCTTGTGTCCACCAACGGGTTCGGGTCTTGCCGCCACGACTGGCACCGACTGGCAACCGCAACTGAGACTGGCTGCCTCAGCAATGGAGGCACAGACTACAGCCCAATCGGATTCGATATCCCGGCCCTCCTCCGGGATGCAGGCGAAGTTCCGCCGGAGGTGAGAGTTGAAGATTCGACAAACGGAAGACTCTGCCAGACGTTCCCAGCACACCCTCACTACACGTTTGGGTATACAGAAGTCCAGCAACAACACACTACACGGGTTCAGAACAGGGAGGCCGTTGCTTCCAATCATGCCCCTCCAAGTCACGCTGTCATTGCCCACATGGGCGTTGAAGTCTCCTAGTAGAACTATGGAGTCACCAGCTAAGTTGTGTCTCAAAAAAATGGGGGTGAAGTTGTCTCTCATCACCCGCATTTTTAATAAACACAGCTTTTTTTTTTTTTTTTTTTACCTTCCACAGGACATGGAGAAGCTGGAAGGAGAGCTGAACCAGACCTCCGAGACGTGGCAGACCACTCTGGACAGAGTTTGCCTCAGCATCCAGGAAGACATCAAGCAAAAAGGAATTGTAAATATCAGTGACATGAAACCTTTTTTCATTCTAGAAAGTGGACGCATTTCCAGTAAAACTGCAGCAGCTAGGTCACGTCACATGTTTACACTTGTTGCTAAGCAGAATTTATTGGACATAATCATTTCAAGATTGGTATAAACCTGTCTCACTCAATTTTGTTTCCTTGGCAACGTGGGACATTAACCCACATAGCAGGGAAAGGACAAGGGGTTTCAGTAAGAACACAGTAAAAGCCGTATAGGGACACACTAAAAAGTTTTTTCCTCTCATCTGCCTTTTTTGTCCACCTCTCATTTGTCCCGTTTTGGAACCAGCAGCTCGGCAAGCAGTCGCTGTCCATTTCCAGCCTCATTCCCACGTCCAGCCTGCAGGCGCTCCACCGGCGTTCCATGCTGCACCTGCCAGACAGCAGCCTGGCTGAGGACCGCAGCCCAGCCGCATCCAACGGAATCAACCGCCGCGCTGCTACACTATACAACCAGTTCACCCCTAAGAGTGAGGAGAACAGGTGGGTTGTGAACGACCCCCATACCCCAGTCTGGCTTCACAGTTGATTTACTTACAGCCGGTGTAGGGAGGCTGCCCAGCTCTTAAGTCAGTGCTGAGGAATGCTGCGTGTTATGATGACGACCATTGGCTGTTAACATGTGCAAAGTACAATCTCTTGGCACTGATATGTAGATATTTCAATCCCAATCACAAGAAAACTGATGAACGTCATCTAAATTGTAAGTTTTTGTCTTCCAAAAAAACTTCCACACATGAAATGCTAATATGATGCTTGAGGGTTTCAAGACACCGTATGTATTTCATTGTGTTTGCATGATGTTTTATCCATAAATCATTGTACCTCTTTTGTGTCAAAATTCACAACCCTGTTTGAAATCGTCACACCCATCCTCAGTGAGGCCGAGAGTTTGTGACTCTGTGAAGGACATTGTAAGAATGCTGGGGTTTGGATGTAACTCTCTAAAGAACTCTTCAAATAACATTGCAGAACTGGAGCCAGTTGCACAAAAGCAGGATTCAGACATCCAGTATAAATGACTGAGCTTAGTTTAACCAACTCAAAACAAAAGTGTCTGTGCTTAAGTGGTTAAGTTTGGTAAAAGTCCAAGCCAGGATGAGCAGACGCACTTTTCCCTGACAGAAGCGAAAATGTTCATGGAGGCTTAAGAGGAAGTAAAAGAGCAAATTTTAAAAAAGCAACACCGCCACTGTCATAAAAAAAAGAGAGAAAGCATGGCAAAGTGTTGCAGAGGTGGTCAGCAACACATCATATGTAGCAGCTATACTTCCTGTTTCCCCTCAACCGCTAAGCCTTTTGGGTAATGTAGTACGCATCCACATTAACCAACACAACTTTACCTAAAACATAGTCGTACTCAGAAGAAATTGTAGGTGAAACTGACTGCAGATGTGAGTGAAATCGTGTAAATGTAACTCCATCATTCTGTATACCTCTCATCTTGCTGATTTAGGGATGCTCCAATTAGGGTTTTATGCTGCTGATTGCAACACCGGTCATCAAGGACTGAAATCGGCCGATACAAATCACATGGATTAGTTATACATTTTTTAATTTATGTATGATGAGTGCTGTTGGCCATGGTGCTGTATAAAGGGGGGAAGTCAGGACAATTCCAAAGGGGCCCAAAAATCTAGTTAATAATAAAATAGGTAATTAGTTAATAAATAAGGGGGTTAACACAATTTAAATAATGGAACCCTAACATCTTGGCTGCACCCCTGCTACTGGCTATATGATATGAAAAAAGGAACCATAAAATCACTTTAGTTTAGACAAAAACATATTTGGCTTACTTTTTAAGAGAACACGTCACTTGTGACACTTAAAGAGAATGAGAAGCCTTCTTTAAGGAGACTTTGGATGTGAGAGTAACATCTGATGAAGCTCTTGCACACGGGTAGGCAAACTACGGCCCCGCCACATGTTTGAATCTGGTCCGCCAGATGTTTCCAAAGTATTAAATTGAAACTTTTAACGCACAAGCTGGCAACATGACTTGCAAGTAGTTAGAGTCAATCTGAGACAACCTTTTGATGGTTTAAGTAGCTTGAACATGAAGACAACTACCTTACCTGTGGTGCCAAACACACAGTCAACAAAAATGTGACACACAACTTAACCTACCCACTGCACTGTCTGGGAAGTAAACAAGGAGGGACGTTCACATACTCTTTAATAGTCACTGTTTTATCGCTCATAGTTCATGTTGTATATCACACATCATTTATTCATGTATATTCAGTAAAAAAAAAAAAAAGTATAATTCAAGTTTGTTATTTGAGGTGATCTGATGTCTAAAGTGCTCCTGAACAAAAGAACACAAGAACATACAGCGGATTGTATGACACTTACATAGAGATTAAATCCATCCATCTATCAATTTTCTCTAACAAGTGTTTTAGATGCGAGCCGTCTCTCTACTGATTTTTACTCTAAACTGTGAGCTAAAATTTTTGTTACAAGCTGCAATTTAGGGCTGTCAGTGTGACGACCGTGGCTGAAGATGGGAATGGCTATAAATATCATTATCCGTGCTAGCCAGTCTAACTAGTGGAACTATCTGGTCGACAGTCAATCGCAGGGCACATATAGACAAACAAACATTCACACTCTAATGGACAATTTAGAGTCGACAATTAACCTAACATGCATGTTTTTGGAATGTGGGAGGAAACCGGAGTACCCGGAGAAAACCCACGCACGCACGGGGAGAACATGCAAACTCCACACAGAGATGCCCAACGGAGATTCAAACCATGAATCTTCTGACTGTGAGGTTAATGTGCTACCCACTCGACCACCGTGCGGCCTAACATCAAATTAAAAGGACAAAATGAATACAGAGCCACCATCCACCAGTCCGAGCCTGCAGGACCAGTTTTCAAATATGAATATTAGCACTCAATAAGATGATCATATCTTACCTTTATGCATGCCCGCATAGTATCAGCATTACATTTTCCATCGCTTATCCGGGTCGCGGGGGCAGCAGTTTCAGTAGGGAAGTTCAGACTTCCTGGTCCCCGGCGACCTCTTCCAGCTCCACCGGGAAGATACCAAGGCGTTCCCAGGCCAGCTGTGAGACATAGTCCCTCCAGCGTGTCCTAGGTCTTCCCCGGGGCCTTCTCCCGGCTGGGCATGCCCGAAACACCTCACCAGAGAGGCGCCCGGGACGCATCCGGACTAGATGCCTGAGCCACCTCAACTGTCTCCTCTGGATGTCAAGGAGCAGCGGCTCTACTCTGAGCTCCTCCCGGATGGCCGAGCTCCTCACCCTATCTCTTAGGGTGAGTCCAGCCACCCTACGGAGGAAACTCAATTCTGCCGCTTGTATCCGTGATCTCGTTCTTTCTGTTATGACCCATAACTCAGGACCATAGGTGAGGGTGGGAACGTAGATCGATCGGTAAACAGAGAGCTTTGCCTTCCGGCTCAGCTCTCTCTTCACCACGACGGTCCGGTACAGCGACCGCATTGCTGCGGGTGCTGCACCGATCCGTCTCGATCTCACGCTCCAACCTTCCCTCACTCGTGAACAAGAACCCGAGATACTTGAACTCCTCCACCTGAGGCAAGACCTCACTCCCAACCCGGAGGGTACAGTCCACCCGTTTCCAACTGAGAACCATGGCCTCGGATTTGGAGGTGCTGAGTCTCATCCCAGAAGCTTCACACTCAGCTGCGAACCGATCCAGTGAGAGTTGAAGGTCACAGCCTGATGAGGCCATAAGGACCACATCGTCTGCAAATAGCAGAGACAAGATCTTAAGGTCACCAAGCTGGACTCCTCAACACCTTGACTGCGCCTAGAAATTCAGTCCATGAAGTTTATGAACAGAATCGGTGACAAAGGGCAGCCTCGGCGGAGGCCAACGTTCACCGGAAACAAGCTCGACTTACTGCTGGCAATGCGAACCAGGCTCCTGCTTTGATTGTACAAGGACCGAATGGCACGTAGTAGCGGGCCACCAATTCCGTAGTCCCGGAGCACCCCCCACAGGACACCACGAGGGACACGGTCGAGCCTTTTCCAAGTCTACAAAGCACATGTAGACCGGTTGGGAAAACTCCCACATACCCTCCAGTACCCTTGAAAGGGTGTACAGCTGGTCCAGTGTTCCGCGACCGGGACGAAAACCACATTGCAGCTCCTGTAACCGAGGTTCGACGGTCGTACCCTTCTCTCCAGCACCCTGGAGTAGACTTTCCCAGGGAGGCTGAGGATCAGCATTTGTAAGCAAATACGAGGTGAAAGAAAAAGGGGGAAAATACATTATAGTAGCCTATCTGTGCATGGGGAAGTTTAGAAGGTGCATTTGAGGACCGTCAAAGTAGGACAAATTATCACTCGCATTGAACATTAAAAACGTGGGGATTTCTAACTGTTATTTTTTTCACTAAAATAATGACCCATATTTACATAATTGATATCCCTTTACATAAAATTGATTATAATTGTAGTTGTTAGGGGTGTAACAATTCACATGGATGTATTGAACCGTTTCAGTTTTGCATGTTCGTTTCGGTACACATGCTTACCGTTTCGGTTATATTTTATGCTATTTTCCTCATTCAATTTATTACTCGAGTGCTCTAAGCGCTCCGTGCGGGGAAAAAAAAGTCATGACCGAGTTCCTGCAAATACGCCTCTAAGTGTCGGACACTACCGACTGAGGGGGAGGAATGCTATCTCGCATCATAGCAAATGCCAGCGAGGAGGCTGAGCTGGAAGACCCTCCCAGCTCACTACAATCTCCTGTTTGGGAACACTTTGGACTGTTAAAATTACAGCTGGACAAAGGCAAGTGGATAAATCCAAAGTTGTGTGTCGACAGTGTTCGACTGAGATCGGGTTTGTTGTTGGAAACACATCTAGCATGTTAGCACACCTAAAACGGTATCATCTGCCAGTTAATGTTACATCTACAAGAAAGAAAAGCAGCTTAGTGCAAACACAAATAGCTTCAGCTCACTAACTTTGTTGCTAGTGAGCTGGTTTTCTCCACTGCTGGAGATATTGTCACTGCAACCACTATATACTGTTTTTTCTGCACAAAATGTGGATTAGTTGGGGTTTTTTTGCCAAAAACTTGAATAGTACATTTGTCATATTCAGGCTGTTGCTGTTAACCGAACCAAAATTACATTTTAGTGTACCATTACACCCCTAGTAGTTTTGTGTTGAATTGTTTATCACGAAGATTTACAACCCTTATTTATTATAGATAAAAACGTATTTCTATCTGCGATTAAATGTGATTATGAGTTAACTATGGACAAAAAATGTGATTCATCGTGATTATATATTTTAAACATCCCACTTTCCGCTATCCCACTTTTGTGAAACCGGATCACGATAACCAAGATACCCCAGCATAATCCCTTATCCTAGTTTTGTGCAACAGCCTCCTGGACTCTCAACACATGCAGTGTGGTCCAGCTCAGTGTATGTTAGCATGCAACGCTACATGAGGGCTTATGCGTCCACCTGCAGGTCGTACGAGGGCATCCTGTACAAACGTGGAGCGCTGCTGAAAGGTTGGAAGCCTCGCTGGTTTGTGCTGGACATCACCAAGCACCAGGTAAGAGAGCCAGCCTGTAGGTAGTTGTCTCAGTGGGAGTTTATGACCTGGCTGTTGTATTGATAGATGAGGTACTATGACACTGGCGAGGACACCAACTGTCGAGGTCACATCGAGCTGGCAGAAGTGGAGTCTGTGATCAGTGGGACACCGACTATTGGAGCACCCAAACACATCAGTGAAAAGGCTTTCTTTGATGTAAGTGATGACATATTTTTATTCCACATTAGTGCATGTGTCCACCTCGTCATAAATCCATAAATCATCTGTATCTGAGTAAGAACCCTGTTGATTTTGAATACATCACTATGGCCAACATAGCTGAGGTCAGCATACTTGAAAAAGACAAGTATATTTGGCTCAATACAGTATGTTGTAAATGTTTTTTTTTTAGCTGAAGACTAGCAAGAGGGTGTACAACTTCTGCGCATCAGACGCAGCCAGTGCTCAGCTGTGGATGGACAAGATCCAGAGCTGCATCTCTGACGCCTGAGAGCCGCGCCGCCAGAAGGTCAGGCGAGGTTATCAACGTCATAGGCAGCATCGGAGACTTGACAGCATCTCAAATCCGCTTCTCTTCTTAGGAACCAGAAAGGCTGCTAGTAGAGGAACAACATGCTCAAGCACTGTGCTTCTCTTGGGGGGGAAAGCGTCTTCTTAACATTCATAAGCAATATGACACTAAAGTTGTATTTTAACACCATGTGATGTTATTGCTGCTTCAAGTGTGAACCAGCAAATCAACTCAGAGATCTTTAATGCAATTAGTTGCACTTGCAGCTCCAAATGTATGCACTCTCTAAGCAGACAGTGACACAGAAGGCATTTTTATTATTAGCTTCTTTGTGGCCTTTCTTCTGATGAGTCACATGTTCAATTACAAAAAACACAATTTGCACAGCCAATTGAAAAGTTAACTATTATTATTGTTCTATTTAAATGTTTGCTCTATTTTCTATGTTGAATGTCCGTTAGGCCTAACAAGTGTGTCTCATGTATTGTAAATTATTTTTTTATCATGTGTGTGTGTAAATACTGTTTGTTTCGTGACCTTTTCTAACTTTCCCAAAATGACTAATAAGTGTTTTTAAAAGTTACTTGTGCAAATACCCGAGTGGCCTGTTCCTGTTTGTCAACATGACTTTAAACGTTGTTTTTAAGGGCTTTTATTCAAGTAACAAAACAAATATGTCCATGATGCAGCTTTTACACACAAAAAGAAAATTAAGCTATTGAAAGATATCTAAGGCTTTTTTTTTTTACTGTATCTTTGTGTCAACACTAATTTTTATGGAAATAAATCAGACTTGAAAGTGACTTTGTTGTTACACATTGACGTGTCACAACTTGGTTTGTATAGCTAACACTCATGCTCACTCATTATTCATAATGTGAATTATCTATAACAATAGAAGACCACTTTTTTGCCAAAGCACAGACATGCTTTTAACATTGAATGAGTTTGTAACTATTTTGGAGACTTCAATTAGCTTCATTAGAGTGTCAAAAATAGAGTGGGGCAAAAACGTCAGCCACCAATTGTGCAAGTTCTCCCACTTAAAAAGATGGGAGACTCTCAACTATGAGAGAGAATGACAACAACAACAAAAATCCTCTTGTGTATCATCCAAATGATTATTATTATGATGATCCAAATGCTCTCTAGCAAACTTCAGATGGGCCCGGACATGTACTGACTTAAGCAGGGGACACGTCTTGCACTGCGGGATTTGAGTCCCTGACGGCGTGTTACTGATGGTAGCATTTGTTACTTTGGTATCAGTTCTCCGCAGGTCATTCACTAGATTGCCACGTGTGGTTCTGGAATTTTGCTCACCGTTCTTGTGATCATTTTGACCCCACGGGGTGAGATCTTGCGTGGAGCCCCAGATCGAGGGAGATTATCAGTAGTCTTGTATGACTTCCATTTTCTAATAATTGCTGCCACGGGTGATTTTTTCACACCAAGCTGCTTACCTATGCAGATTCAGTCTTCCCAGCATGGTGCAGGTCTACAATTTTGTTAGTTTTGTTTCTGGTGTCCTTTGATAGCTCTTTGGTCTTGGCCATAGTGGAGTTTGGAGTCTGACTGTTTGAGGTTGTGGGCAGGTATACGGATAATGAGTTCAAACAGGTGCCATTAATACAGGTAACTAGTGGAAGACAGAGGCGCCTCTTAAAGAAGAAGTTACAGGTCTGTGAGAGCCAGAAATCTTGCTTTTTGTAGGTGACCAAATACTTATTTTCCCCCATAATTTGCAAATAAATTCTTTAAAAATCATACAAATGTGATCTTATGGATTTTTTTTCCTCATTCTGTCTCCCGTACTGAAACACTGAAGAAGCACACTTTGTGAAAACCAATACTTGATACCATGACCATACTGTGTATTATTTTGTACTATTATCATTTTTACCCTAAAAAGGTTTGTTCATGTCCAATATAAGTTTATATCCAACCATGTTTTGTGCTGCTTTCTTGCTGTTGTGGCTAACATGCTAACTACAAGGGTGTTATTTTGAAATATTGTATATTTAAATTAGGTTACTTTAATATTTCCGTCCATCCATGTTCTATGCCGCTTATTCTCCTTAGGGTAGTGGGATTTTTATTATTTACATTTTAATATATTTTACTTTCGTCCCATGTAACTGGTGTCAGCACCTGCTTAATGGACTTGTGATGTAGGGCGTGTGCAGAAAGGATGAATACTCATTGGGTGGTTTTCAGCTTTATTCTGAAGGACAAAAAAAAATAAATGTCCTCGTCAGCTCACTTCTGGACCCTCGTCAATGTCAAGCACATTGTGTCCACATGTATGCAAATAATTAACCTTACATTTTCAATATAACCTTATATTACAATCTACTAGTAATGTAGAAACACTGCTAACTAGTGGTCAAAGTAAGGAACTGGGTGGGGTAAGGAGTGGACGATGAAAAATCAACAGTATAAATTAAACGCATACCTGAAGGACCTCAATAGACCCCAATGATGCACAATAACAATAGACTTTGTTTTCCCTCGCCCAAACGCGAGTCACCGGGGCCACGCCTGGAGGTAGGGAACGATGGCGAGCGTCTGGTAGCCGGGCCTGCACCCATGCACAGCCCGAAAAGGTAACGTGGGTCCCCCCTCCAATGAGCTCACCACTAGTGGGAGGGACCAAAGGTGTCAGGTGCAAAGAGAGCTGGTTGCCGGCCAGCGGCAGAGGCCTTGGCGGTCCGATCCTCGGCTAAAGAAGCTAGTTGTCGGTACGTGGAATGTCACCTCTCTGGCGGGGAAAGAGCCTTAGCTGGTGCATGAGGTGGAGAAACTCCGGCTAGATATAGTCGGACTCACCTCAACGCACAGAAAGAGGAAGTACTAGAGAGTTCTCCCTCGTGGGATTCCCTTGTTCTGCTGGGTGACTTCAACGCTCATGTTGGCAACAACATTGAGACCTGGAAAGGTGTGATTGGGAGGAACGGCCCCCCCTGATCTTAACCCGAGCGGTGTCTTGTTATTGGATTTCTGTGCTCGTCACGGATTGTCTATAACGAACACCATGTTCAAGCATAAGGGTGTCCAAATGTGCACTTGGCACCAGAACACCCTGGGCCGCAGTTCAATGATTGACTTTGTGGTTGTGTCGTCGGACTTGCGGCCACATGTTTTGGACACTCGGGTGAAGAGAGGGGCGGAGCTGTCAACTGATCACCACCTGGTGGTGAGTTGGTTCTGATGGTGGGGGAAGATGCCGGTCAGACCTGGCAGACCCAAACGAAAGGGTCTTCTGGGAACGTCTGGCAGAGTCCCCTGTCAGAAGGAGTTTCAACTCCCACCTACGGGAGAGCTTTGACCATGTTCCGAGGGAGGCAGCGGACATTGAATCAGAGTGGGCGATGTTTCGTGCCTCCATTGTCGATGCCGCCGATCGGAGCTGTGGCCGTAAGGTGATCGGTGCCTGTCGTGTCGGTAATCCCAGAACCTGTTGATGGACACAAGTGGTGAGGGATGCCGTCAAGCTGAAGAAAGAGTCATATCAGGCCGTTTTGGCCCATGGGACTCTGGAGGCAGCTGACAGGTACAGGAAGGCCAAGCGGTCTGCAGCTCTGCCAGTCACTGAGGTAAAAACCCGGACATGGGAGGAGTTCAAAGAGGCCATGGAAAACGACTTCCGGATGGCTTCAAAGAGATTCTGGACCACCATCTGCCGTCTCAGGAGGGGGAAGCAGTGCACAGTCAACACCGTGTATGGTGGGGACGGTGTGCTGCTGAATCGACTTGAGATGTTGTGGACCGGTGGAGGGAATACTTTGAAGACCTCCTCAATCCCACCGACACGCCTTCCAACATGGAAGCAGTGCTTGGGGATTCTGAGGCAGGTTCGCCTATCTCTGGGGCTAGGTCACCGAGGAGGTCAAAAAGCTCCTTGGTGGCAAGGCCCCGTGGGTGGATGAGATCCGCCCGGAGTTCCTTAAGGCCCTGGATGCTGTTGGTGTCTTGGTTGACACAACTCTGCAACATCGCGTGGACATCGGGGTCGGTGCCCCTGGACTGGCAGACTGGGGTGGTGGTCCCGCTTTTCAAGAAGGGGGACCAGCCGGAGGGTGTGTTCTAACTATCGTGGGATCACACTCCTCAGCCTTCCCGGTATAGTCTATTCAGAGGTTCTGTAGAGGTTGAATCTCGGATTCATGAGGAGCAGTGTGGTTTTTGTCCTGGTCCAACTCTATACTCTCGGCAGGGTCCTTGAGGGTGCATGGGAGTTTTCCCAACCAGTCTACATGTGTTTTGTGGACTTGGAGAAGGCATTCGACCATGTTCCTCGGGAAATACTGTGGATAGTGCCCCGGGAATGTGGGGTATCGGACCACCTAATTCAGGCGGTTCCCTGTATAACGCCAGGGCTGCCCTTTGCCACCGATTCTGTTCACTACTTTAATGGACAGAATTTCTAGGCGTAGCCAGGGCGTTGAGGGGTTTCAGTTTGGTGGCCGCAGGATTCGGTCTCTGCTTTTTGCAGATGATGTGGTCCTGTTGGCTTCATCGAGCCATGACCTTCAACTCTCACTGGATCAGTTCGCAGCTGAGTGTGAAGCGGCTGGGATGAAAATCAGCACCTCCAAGTATGAGTCCAAGGTTCTCGCCCGGGAAAGGGTTGAGTGCCATCTCCGGGTCGGGGATGAGGTCCAAAAGACAAAGCTCTCAATTTACCGGTCGATCTACGTTCCTACCCTCATCTATGGTCATGAACTTTGGGTAGTGAGCGAAAGGACAAGATCGCGGGTACAAATGAGTTTTCTCCGCAGGGTGGCTGGGCTCTCCCTTAGAGATAGGGTGAGAAGCACTGTCATCCGTGAGGAACTCGGAGTAGAACCGCAGCTCCTCCGCATTGAGAGGAGACATATGAGGTGGCTCGGGCATCTGGTTAGGATGCCTCCCGAATGCCTCCCTGGGGAGGTGTTCAGGGCACGTCCAACCAGTAGGAGGCCTCGGGGAAGACCCAGGACACGTTGGAGAGACTATGTTTCTCAGCTGGCCTGGGAACGCCTCAGCATCCGCTGGGAAGAGCTAGACGAAGTGGCCGGGGAGAGGGACGTCTGGGCTACCCTGCTTAGGTTGCTGCCCCCGCGACCCGACCTTGGATAAGCGGAAGAAAATGGATGGATGGATGGATACCTGAAGGACATAAAATAAAATAAATGTCCTCTTGTCTGCTCACCTCTGGAGCTACACATACAAGACATCACATTTTAAACACGACGTGGCCTATTTCAACACAAATGGCGCCAAAGTAAAAAGACGTTTTTTAAGCACCAACTAATGATCAGAAGAACATACAACTACTTGATATTGCAAAAGTGTTGATTTACAAACAAAGTACATCAAGTGTTTCAATTTGGGGGGGGGGGGGGGGGGACTACAGAAGTCAATGGTCAACTACAGAAGCCCAAGAGGAGCAGAAATTAGAGAATAAAATAAGAAAAACAATAAAATCTTGAGTAAATAAATGAACACAAATAAATAACCCATTGAGATCAAATTCACAGATTTAGAAGTAATCTGTAGTGCGTTTGTAACTCAGTTACACCTGATCATTGTTGTTTGTATACATTCCTTTTCATTCTCATTCAAATATAGAAGTATCCAATTTGGTATTTTTTCCAAAATTCTTCAGCTCAACTTTGAGAAGTGCTCTGGAACGTTCCACCCTTCTTGGAAGGCCAGCAGGTGCAGCGCAAACACACAACATGTGGAAGCCTTCTGCATATTTGGCCTCTTCTATGAATCATCTGTGGCCATGAATGCGTTGCAGCCGGATGTTCCTCCAGCAGATTTGGGTAATGAAGTTAGACAAGCACACATTGATTCTCTTATGTAACCTCGATGTGAAGAAGAGGCAAATATTTAAGCAACAATCAAAGCAAATTTAAGATGAGTCCACTTTCAGGACCCCTAAAGTAGGCACAGGGGCCACAAGGACGTCTGTGACCCCCAAGATGATGTCAGCTTCTTGATGTGGTTCTGTTGTTGTTGCTGTGAAGCGTTGGCCTGTGAGGTCACCATCCAAAAACACATCTGTCAGATATTTGTACTACCCTGAAGAATGTTTGAGTGAGGAGATGTTGCATGAGGATTTCAAATTAATTCGTTCTGGACTTAAGTGTGATTTTTTTTTTAGGGGCGGGGGAGCAACTGGCGATGTTCTCCACTTTGGAATGCAGCTGTGTTGTGTAAGTTGCCGATGGAGAAAAAAGAAAGAGGCAACATATTTGTTTACAAGTGTGAGGCGTGCCTTTCCTGGGCGTACCAGAACATTCCAGGCGGGAGACACTGCACAGCTCACGTCGAGGAGAGTACGACAGAAAACGTCATCAAAATGTGTAGTTACACCTTAAGCCCACCAGATGGAGACAAAAACTGTTATGCGGTCATCTGAGAAGTCCGCTCATTTTGCAGAGGGGCCAACTATTTTTGACAATTTGACCAGTGGCGCCTCTGGCACAAGAGCGGGCACTTTTCATCCACAAGCAGCAAAGCCTACACATTAATTCGAATTAAATTCAAGACCACTATCCATTTTTATTCATAGCGTCACACATTGAGGCAAAGAGTAAAACCTCCGATTGATTCATAATAAAAATGCAATTCATACGCGGTTAGCCATGTTTTCCTGTTGCACCGTTCGTTTTGTCCTTTCCTGATTTGCGGTCCCAAACGTTTGATTTCAAGTTTTTGGTCAAGTGGCAAAGTGCTAAATTGACCCTTTACTAACGAATCTACTTCATTCGTAGTGTTGGTTTGCTATTGTTGTCTTGTTGCTCCCGATGAAAGGCAAGATAGCTTACTGCTCTGTATTGCCAAATCTGAGCGTGCGTCGATCGCGTCTTGACGTCACGTGACGTGTACCATTCCGATATTTTCATTGGATGAAGGGCCCAGTTGATGTGGCCCCATGGGCGTCTACTGAGAGCAGTTTTGGACATGCGCACAATGATTTGAGTGGCTCATTTACTTAAACAAGCGCTCAGGGGCCGGCCTCGTTTAGAGAAGTTAGACCATTGCTTTGGCAAAGTCTTCATCATCTATTAATGCTCTCATGCTATTTATCATCTTGCATCTATCATCATGCATCTATCATGCATTAATGCTTATAACGAAATTGCCTTAGTAACATAAGTGGTGTTTTTTTAATAGTATTATTCTTGACATAATATTGTATGTATAAATTATTGTCTATAAAGAACACCAATTCTATTCACAATTATTTTTTAGCCTGCATCGTGCCCAACAGCGCCATCTGGTGGGGCCCGGCCCCACTGGCCCCAAATGCAGAGATGTCACTGAATTTGACAGCCACTTTCAGAAGAAAACGTGAACATGAATGACAAAAATGTGCTTGCCTTGGCATTTCCTAGGACAGAAAGACACATGTCCTCAAAGTGGACCCCCGAAGACCCGTATCTGATGTATTTAAGTTAATTAAACGACCGAGGAAGAATAATCCTTTGGTCTGGAAGGTGTGGTTTTGTACTCCACCCCCGTGCATCCCTTTTTTACTGCAGAAAAAAAACGGGAGAAGAAATCCTGAAGAAATGTATCATTGTAAATCAAACACTTTTTCTACAACGCAACACCATAATACGTCATGTCACTTGTAATTGTTATTTAAAAGAACAAAATATATTGTTTTTAAATGAAAATATAAACACTTGCCTGGAAATGGGATTTATTCCGTTTCATGCAACAACAAAAAAAAGTCAATGAGGTTTTTTTTTCAAACAAACGCATCCAACTATGTCTGTATGGACTTCCCTCAAGGATAAAATAAAAGATAAAATATATATTTTATTTATTCATTAATACCGAGGACACTCATTGCATTGCAGATATTTAACACCAGAAAATTATATTTTCACTTTATTGAATTTTCCCGCAATAACGTGTTATTTTTATACAAATTAAATGTATTTCTTTAAATGTAATAAAATTGCCATTGTTGTCATCTGCCTGCCTGGTGGATATGGAATGTAAAATAAAATGTGAAATGCGACTACATCTCTCAGGCAGTAGAACCATCCTTCTCCCTGAGATATGTCGTTCAAGCAGTAAGTGAAGAGGTGTGTCCCAAAACTTTTGTCCATGTTTTGACTGGTCAGTCGTGCCTGAGAAAGATGTGCTTATGATGCCGCCCAGTGGACATTTTGCGTCATGACAGGCAGGACAGTGGCGACAAATAAACTCACAATTGTAACGACTTTATTTGTAAGACGAATCGTGTCAGATTAAGATATTGAAACTATTTTAAACTAAAGTTTAAAATAAAAAAGTATCTAGCGCTCAATTAACTTTTTAAATTTGCATAAGGAAGTCTATGTGCATTACAATAGTGGTTCCCCAACTTTTTATAGTCCTGTACCTTGGTGTTCTCACGAGATAACATATGTACTTTTTGCATCAACTCCTTCAGACATTTGACCCCAAAACACTTAAAAGCATAAACCTTTTTATAATAACTTCAAATATTGAACATCATTATTTGGTAATTTTGCGTCAAAATGTCATATTCTGCAAGGTCACATTTGGATAACGTTTCACATAAGCACTAATAAATAAGTAATCATCCTACATGTATTTTACAAATATTGAACATAGTTAATTGGTTATTTAATTTTATTGTAATTCCAGGTCACAGTGTGTATTTTGCATGGTCACATTTTGATAAAGTTCCACGTGAGCACTGATAATCATAGTAATCATCTTATATATCTTGTATTCCAGTCTCCAGCATCTGAGATACAAAAATACTTGCAACCACGATAAAGCCTAATTTCCCCATTTACACTGGCATCTGGCTTTCACTGCTGAACATCAATATAAATGACATTTTCAAGATTAAACACTCTTAATGCACACAAAAATAATAACTGAACAACAATTGGCGTACCTCGGGGGGTACGCGCAAATGTTGCTGACTCGGCCTCTGTGAAGATTGAGAGTCATCTTTTTTTTCAGAGTTAGGGCACTCAAAATCAGTGGTTTTACCGTGGCGTACACCTTCAGGCGTTTGACCCAAAAGTATGTACCCCAGTCCTGCACACTTACCTAAACATAATTAAATTGTTAAATTAATTTGATTTTGGGGTTAAAATGTGCATTTTTCATGGTCAGATTTGGATATAGTTTCACATGAGCACTGATAAATACAGTAGATACTGTAAGTAATAATCCTACATTGCAATTATTACAGTCTGATGTTATCATCCTTCTGTTTGAATGGCTTGAATTTGAACTTCACTTTTTAGTCTACTCTTGATGGCACTGGTTTAAGTCTGCATATTAATATAATACCAAATTGAAGGGGACATTTTAACAATCATGACAAAGCAGTATCAAGTGCAAAAATACTGTACATACAACCAGTGTTAAAGCCTCAATCTCCTCCACCTCACCGTGCGGGGATTGGAACATCAATATAATTGACATCTTCAAGACGAAACACTCTTAATGCACAAAATAATCATCAAACCTACTTATTTGTTCATATGATGCACACAAAGCAATGAACAACTTCATGCTCTGGTTGTTCACGTATCCTCAAAACAGATTCGAGCCAGGAAATCCTTTTACAGAGTCTCTGCAGTTTCAACAAGTCCAATTGTAGACTTTTTAAGACTATAATGAATACAAATTAAGATCCATTTCACATCCTTGCCCGCAAAAAGATACAAAAGACATGACACAAATTGAAGGCCTGAAAACGACAATCATTTATTCACAGTTTTTTCACATTGCAAATCAAAACGCTGAACCTAACTAAAAGCCTCTCTATTGTGAACTATTATACTGCATGTTTGCATCCCCCGCCTCCAACCATGCATTCAATTGTTTGTTCGGGATCCACTGTTTTGGAAATCTGTAAAGAGACAAGATTGTTTTGTTTTTTTCACCATTAGAGCTCCAAGGCACAAGTAACACAGCGAGCACAAGCAGTCCTTAGGAGAGCATGCTAAAAAGCCTAAATCTAGGCCTACTCGAGAAAGCAAAGTTGGGGGCCCAACGTGTGTGGAAGCAGGAAACTACTAGAGTCTTAGCTCACAACACCCAGTGAGTCACCGCCCAGCCATGACAGGAAACATCTGCTTTCGGAGCAAAGTCGAGCAACACTAATTTTAACACGTACAAATACTTAGTACGTTCTGGTCACACAAAACATGTTATCTACTCGTTTTTAAGTATACTGTAAGCATGAGTATATCATTTTACACATCAAATCATTGACCTTGTCCTTATCCATCCATTCATCCATCCATTGTATATGGCACTTATCCTCATTAGGGTCGTGGGGATATGCTGGAGCCTATCCCAGCTGACTTGGGGAATAATTTTGAATTTATACTACAGCATCCTTGAAATCAAACATTTTCGGTTCGTCTTTTGAAAATAAAATGCAAACATCCCGTCCACAAGCTGGTGCTGCAGGAAACATCTCTTTGAGTATTACCTTACTTTATTCCTCTACATTTGTGCGGTAAGGGATGCAGAAACGCTGAAGACAGATTAACCCATCAATTTTATTTCTCCATATTTACATGTCCTCTAAAAGCGAGACTGACATTTATGCATTCATTTTAAATAAAAGTAACATGAAACATTTTAAGCCCTTCCAAAATAGTATTAGAGGCATTTTATGACTATTTAAGAGAGATTCGATATTTTAAGGCCTTAAATTAAAATTATTGGATTTTAGACATTTAAAGACCCCTCAGATACTCTGCTTTCATCATCTATGTTGTGTGTGTGTGTGTGTGTGTGCGTGTGCGTGCGTGTGTGTGTGTGTGGTTTGCATTCTAAGCACACATAATGAACGAATCATCTGCCACCTTCCTTCTTGAAGTCAAAGTAGTGTGCATCCTGCAGGTTTTTTTTTACCGAATATGGCTGCTAAATAACGCACCATGAGGCCAAAAAAAGTGCCAGAACTTTGATACAGAAGGTGAGAGACACTACTATTCAAGAAAGAATTTGTATCAAAGTATTAAGGAAGAATACGACTAATGTTAAGGTCAAGATGATTGTACCTGCTCCTGAAGTAAATGTAAGTGTACAGCTCTAACCATCAACTCTTTACAGTTAACTAGAGTGACAGAGCATCCTCCCTTTTTTGCATAAAAAACTATATTAACTATCTATCCATTTTCTATGCCGCTTATCCTCTATAAAATTAAACAAAAACTCACAGTGAAACAAAAACACAAGACATCCACAGCAAGCATCACAAAAACAAACTACTACTAATAAATAATACGTGACTTAACACTGTTATTTCCCAATGCCCCAATGTATGCTGGGTAGTCCAGAGGCAACAGCAACAGAAACTATGACCAATAAAATTCTGGATATCAAGAGTATGTTAAGAAGTCTCCTTATTTACTTCTTTGACAACCTCCTCCACATAGCTACAATGCTACAAACACAGAAAAATGCTGGGAGAAAGAGTACCACAAGCTACCTAGCATGCCTTGTGCCAGGAATATATGGGTGTTTTTTGGCATGGGTATGGCAATGTTTTGATGTTAAAGGATTATTTAAAAAAAGAATTTGGAAATGCCCGTTGGGCCAGATTAAAATGCTTGGCGGGCTTGATGTGGCCTGCGGGCCGCAGTTTGCCCACCACTATTTTAGGGTGTCTGGAACAGAGTAATTGGCTCTACATTATTTCTTACGGGAAAATTGCTTCAGTTTTCGTACATTTCAATCTTCGTCGAATCTTTTGAAACAGATTAATAACGTCAACTGAGGTTCCCCTTCTGTATTTAGGACCGATCAAGCAAAGTGAGAGTAAAGCCAACTACTCCTACTAAACGTCTTATGTTTACTAGAGAGAAAGCTGTGTGCTACTATGGGTCAGTTGTTCATGCATTTCATTCACTGAGATTGAGTTTGCATGTTTTTCATCTCCTGCCATGACTTCTTCCTCAGCTCCAGTTCCACGTCCGTGACTGAAGCAGGTCCCCAATGGGTGACCCTCTGAGGACCCTTGTCGCCTAAAATGTGGAAGAGAGCGACAACTCTGATCAAGACAACACTACACTGCTCATCACTAAAGCAAAAAACAGGAAGGAAGAATGGTAATGTTAATGGTTTAATTTTATTTGAACATGCATGAAAATTACTTTGGAATACATCAATTAATACACTTGACAGTTCCACGTGTCCAAAAGCAGTAGGAAGAAGCAAAGCTTATTTAATCCTAACCTCGTAGGTTTTCCCCTATTTCAATACATTTGTACACTTCCTGTAGTTAGTAAGTTTAAATGCATAAGTAAGGTTATGTGTTAAATAGTAGTCAATGTCCTTATCATCGCAAATAACTTATATTGCAGTCCTGATGAATGATTATCATAATACAGACATACATAATAATAGTATTGACCGCAATATAAACAATTATAACAAAACATTGTTGTAGTACAGACAATGTTCTCACTAGGATGAAAAGTTCCTAGTACAAGTTTAAGATGATAGTAACAAATAGCATTGACAGTCAACAGACAGAAAATTGACTCTCCAGGGAATGAAGTAATATGACCTTGGATGTACACAATATTTCATGACTCTTCTACCTTGTATTTTGTAAACTATAACTGTTTGTAATGTTTTTTTTAAATCACTCAATGTAGAGCATTGTTTTACTTCTTTACTTAATCCATTCTATAGTTTGATTGCACATTCCAAAGTACAAAAAATCTGTAGTGCTGTTCTTGCATATATATGTGTTTTAAGTTTAGTTTATTCCTAAGATCATATTTCTCTTTGTTTTCTATAGTATATTTCTATCGTAGAGCTTCATATAAGTCATTAGAAAGTGCTCATATGCTTCATCCACATTGCTTCCACAGTACACACCCTCCCATCTTTGCTTGTCCAGATCTTTTTTGAAAGCATTGATGCTGTCCTCTGTGCGTAGCCTTTTGAAAGTTCTTTTGTCCTCCGTCTTTTGGTTTTTGTAGTTTTTGTTGTAAATTGTAAACAGTGGAAGATGGTCACTGATGTCATTGATTAAAAAGCCACTAGTTGTGTTGTCATCCAAGTCATTAGTGATTATGTTATCAAATAACGTGGCACTGTGGTTTGTTATTCTGCTTGGTCTTGGGATTTTTGGATATAAAATCAGGCTGTACATTGTAACAATGACTACCTCTATGACAAAAAACAGAATAATCTACATGTTATATTAGATCTCATCTCATTAGAGTGTGCAGGAATACCCAAAGTGGTGGCCAGTACGGGTATTTTTGGATGTACTGTGCACAGAGTAGTAGTGATAAAAGATGGCAGGTACCTGGATGGATGAGACGCACCAGTCCTTCATGTTTGGCTATTTTGTCTTTCCATTTCTTGGTCTGGTGAGCAGCTCGCTCCAGATGTCTTGACACTTTCTGTATGACAACCACAGAGAACGACCTGGTGAGTAACCAGGAGCCTATCTCAGCCAACTTTGACCAAGAGGTTGGGTGCAGCCAGAACTGGTCACCAGCCAGTCACAGGACACATACAGACAAACAACCATTGCTGCCATCTATAGGTGTCACTCAGTTCACGAAACAGGACAATACACAAGATTGGTTCTACAAGAACAAGACAAGATTTTAAAATTACTTTTAAAAACAATGAAAATACATTTAAATAATATTGCCGTCTACTGATTTAATTTCCCACTACGTTACACTTTTCTGCACTCTGTGTGTATGCTAGCAGCTACGCCTCCTCCCACCGAGATGAAGAGACTGTATAACAAAAGGACTCACTCTGATCATGCCATTGTTCTATGGAACAGACGCGCCAAGGTGCTGACACCAATGCAAAGAGTGAATCCTCTTTAGAAACGAGAGACGAGGAAAACAGACACTCGTGCACACGGCAACATATTGAGGCCGGCAAAATGATCCGGTTCATTTTCATTTATTGTGTGATTATTTAATTAATGTCACCTTTTCATGTTGCGATTGTCTTTTGACACAATATCACGTGACACACTGAATAAATAAAATGAACAACACAATGGAAGCCTCTGTGTCCTGACCTCATACTTCTGCAGAGCTCCGTGTCGCTCCCTCTCCACTCTCTCCAGCTGCAACATGGCAGCCTGCAGCTCTCGCTCCTTGGCAAGCTGCTCTGCCACCAGCTCCTGCTTCTCGACCTGTGTCTGACACAGCGCCCTCTTCTGCTGCAGGTGGAGAGTCTCCAGTTCTGCTCTTCTGGTGGTCTCCTCTTCCAACAGCCTGTGCGGTGGGTGCACAACAAAGATGTTTCCATTCTGAAACCTGTCTGTATTGCTTTAAATTCTGCTGAAATTCACCATCTAACAAAAATGAATGCATTATCACATTTTAATAGAGCTTTTCAAGGGGCAATACTATAGAACTGACACTTGGATATACAGTACTTAATAGAAGTCAGTAGTAGTCAGATTTACTATCCAATTACATTTAGTCAACACACATCCCTTTGGAGGGCCGCACGGTAGCTGAGTGGTTAGCACATTGGCCACACAGTCAGGAGATCTGGAACACCTGGGTTCAAATCTCCGTTGGGTATCTCTGTGTGGAGTTTGCATGTTCTCCCCGTGCGTGTGTGGGTTTTCTACGGGTACTCCGGTTTCCTCCCACATTCCAAAAACTAACATGTTAGGTTAATTGGCAACTATAAATTGCCCATTGGTGTGAATGTTTGTTTGTCTATATGTGCCCTGTGATTGACTCGCCCAAAGTCTGCTGGGATAGGCTCCAGCATCCCCGCGACCCTAATGAGGATAAGCGGTATAGATAATGAATGAATGAATGACAACCCTTTGGAGCAGTGAGTACCAAGGAAATTGTCCAGCTACAGTCAAGCATGGTGGTAGCGTCATTGTCTGGGGCTGCATGAATGCTGCCTGCACTGGGGAGCTGAGCTTTATTGAGGGAATCATGATTTCAACATGTAATGTTACATTCTGAAGCAGAGCATGATCCCCTCCCTTGGGAAATGTTTTCTAGCATGATAAGAAGCCCAAAGGCACCTCCGAAATGACCAAGTGCCTTTCTGAAGAAGCTGAAAGTGAAGGTGATGGAGTGATGTCTCCACACCTTAATTAAGCACTTGTGGCACATCCTAAAGCATGAGAAAAGTGGAAGTGAGTATGGTGTCTAACAACAAACAGCTCTGTGATTTTGCCAGCTTTTGAAATAATGTGTGTTGCGCCATTTTTAGTGGATAGTCAATCTTCACTGCAATAAGCGACTTTATGGACGACTCTAAAGTAGGTCAAAATTTTGTCCCCTGACAGGAATGATAAAAATGTTGCTGAAGCGTATAAATTTTCCCACTTATGTAAAAATACCTGTGTGCCTATTATTGTGGCTAATGCATGTGAATGTGCATGCGTGAGACCTGGCCTGCAGCTTGCGCATAGCCTCTTCATCTTGCTTGGCCCGCCTCTCGTTCTCCAAAGCTTCCTCCAGTTGATGGTACATGTCCTCCATCTCTCGTACACGCTGCAGGTTCTGCTCTAGTTCGCTGGCCTTTTGGGCCACCTGCTCCTCCATCTGCTGACGCACCTAAATACACATGACAATAAAGTATTATTCTCTGAAACCCAACACAAAACACACTGAATCTTTGTCATCAACATACACGGATGATTCAACATCATTTTTTTAGCTAGTGCTTCCTGGAAAACCAGAGGCACACATGAGAGACGGCAGGAATATATAAATAAACTGGTTTCTGGTTTGTTTGTTCACCATTTTCTCTCTTTCCAGGTCCAGCCTGAGACGATCTTGCACATCTGACTGAGACTTCTTCCTCCTCTCTTCTTCTGTCGCAACTTCAGCTGTAACCTTCTCCATTTTCTGCCAGCAAAGAATCACTTCAGGACCACTTTAGGACACTTCTAGGAAAACATGGCTCTCTATTAAATAAAATGTGTAGGGTAAAAAGGAAAGTAATAAGCTGAAGGATGCAGGTGTCTATGAGACACACTAATGTTTGCATACAAGGTTTCACTTCCTTATTTAGTGAACATGCTCTGCTGCATCTTGTGTATTGGTATGCATAATTATAACCTTGGCTTGAGAATGGCTCAAGTGAACCAATTGAGAATTTAGCAGCATTTTGGACAAAAGGAAATGCACTACAACTAGTTTATTGAAATGATTGATGATGCTACTCTGGTGGCCACAACTTTAGAAAGCTAAAAAAACTGGGAGCGTGACTTCCCCCTTTGCTATTATTCTTACTTTGTGTATGTCAAAGTGAGGCCTCTGCCATACCTTATAGCTAGTGTAGTCCTAAATAAATCATAAACAATAAGTTATATTCTAAAATAGAAGCATTATGTTTACGCTTGTCAAAGATACTCTATATGACAGGAGAGCTCTGCTGTTTTGTAAAGATGCATGTCTACCAATAATCTGGCGGACCGAGCGGTGGGGTGGGAATGTATTGCTATTTATTTATATGTGTATAAAAGACAATATACGAGTACATGGCAACCTTGAGGGTCTTTTTAGGATGACCACTGATGCTGTGAAAGCTCTCAAAATGAAGAAAGGGCGACTACCAGCAACACACTTCTGGTCTTCCTAATAAATGTGCAGTGCGAATTACAGTGACAAAATAAACGTCTCAGAAAAGTTTCCTCCAAAAACACCAAACTAAAAGCACGTAATGAATACAGATTCACTATTGGTACAAGTTAGAGTTACAGTTCTTTTTCCAGAGAGAAGATGATCACATCGTTTTCTGATGTGCGGCCAGTGTGCTAGTACGAATTTAAATTTACACAGAATTTCCGTAAATTCCAGTGTATAAGCCACTCCCAATAAATTTAGAAGAGAAACAGATTTGTTCTTAAATAAGCCACACCAGTGTATAATCCACACTTGTCCACTTGTAAAAAAATGGCTGGGTGAGAACAAGGTAGTTATTTTTTTGACAAATCATGGAGCCAGTCATGAGCTATGATAAAATTCACGACAAGCTTGTCAATCCATTGGAAATTTGAGGAGGTCATTAGTCAATATAGCAGTCTGGCTCACTCTGTCATTTTACAAACACTCTTACTAAATAACACAACTCATCACGCAGCACTTAACACTCTAAATGTCTACCTGATTGGCTCCTGTCAAAAAAGAGCTATCAATTACCTCACTGACAAGCAGGCTGCACAGTATTATAAACAATTAGTTGTAAAGTAAAGGAGATTGCAGAAGAGTAGAATTTAGCCACATATTAGCCACACCAGTGTATAAGCCCTGAAATTTAAGAAAAAGCAGCTTATACACTGGAATTTACGATAATACAAACATGTTAACCTCACCTATTCACACCCAGCTCCAGCATTTAGGTGCAAAGATGAGGTAAAAGAAGAACAGGAAGAATATAAGTCTGATTGTGGCAGCGTCTGTGAAACTTTCACTCTGTCTCAGAACATACAATGCTCCACAAAACAGTGAAACAAAACATGTAACAATTTATGATCTTTCTAACAGTATTATATTTTCCAATAAAATCATAGCTTATAATTGCAAAACTGATATGCATTTAAATAGCAGCACCTTCCACATGGCCTCCAGCTGCATCTGGTTGCTTTCGTTGGCCGCCTGAAGGAGCTTCATCCTCTCGACCAGGTCTTCTTCCTTTGCCATTTGCTTCTGCCGGAGCTCCCTGCGCCTCAGCCTGGCCTCGCGGTGAGGGGAGGGCAGCCCCAACCTTAGCAGCTGGATGCAAGTTTGAATAGCTGACATAAATGAGAGAGACTGTTCAGGAACAGTTCAATACGCCAAGAGTCAGCAATTGGAAATTAACCACTGCCACCTTGAATCCACTCATTTTTCTTCTTTTTATCAGATGCGCTGATCTCAAAGCTTTTAGCAGGACATTTAATGATGAAGAGACATTTCTTTGTTTCTTTGTCTGGCAGAGACTTCAGAGAAGAAAATTCCTGTTAGTCATTGCTTTTTATACTCCAGCCATTCAATTGCTCCACTAAAATAGATATAAATTGACTAAAATACACATATTACATTGTTGTACCTCCACACAACACTGTTGGTCCAAAGTGATATGTCCTTTCATATTCAGAAGATCCTCACAAACATAGTAGGACAGTGAAGAGGGTCGAAGCACAAACCAGCGCTCTGTCCAGTTCTTCCTTTTATGCCCCTTCTTCATCACGTAGCCCTTTAATACACACTTTTATTCATGTCGGCAACACATTATACTTTATAGAGCACTTGACATTTAATCCCTAGGCTATAACAGAAGTACAGTTATTCAGAATTATTATTTTATTTTCTTTGTGTTACGGTACAACCTCTTAAATCAAATGGTCCAGTGACATATCATTCAGAGTTGTAACTAAGTTTTTAGGATTAGTTTGAAGTTACTCAAAATGTAAGTAAATGTAGTGAGATGACAGCTCGGCAAACCTCTGAAGAATGTTTAGCATTTACTCATTTTTTTCAGCAGTCTCCTTATAAGGGTACCAATAAAAACAAAGAGGTGATGAAGACCATAGAACCAGAAATAGGAATAAGGGAATGCAACAGAAAAAATAACCTGAAACCCCAAAAGGCATCATATTTGTCTACAGTGCAATGGCCACATTTGAAAAACTGTGTCACATATCCCATTCGAGATAGAATTGTGATGCAAAAATGGATGTGAATGTAAAAGAGGGGTAGTCATTTATCAAGTATATTTTTACCTAATTCTTGTGTGCATTTGACAGGGTCAACGTGCATGTCATCAGTACCAACCTGCTTTAGCACATCCAGTATGAGCTCCTGGAAGACCTCATTGATGCCCATGGACACACTCTGCCGGTCCATGCCCTTGCTGAAGGCCCCTGTTCCCACCAGTTGGATCATCTCCCATGCAGTCAAACAACTTCTCCTGTTCAGCTGGAGATTGGAATCTGAAAACTTCTCCTCACTCCATTTGCTCCCCATTGCCTCAGTCAGCTTTTCCAAGAAGTACTCAACCTGAAGAGGCAGACAAATATTGGAGATGAAACATATACAATGGACAGAAAAAACAACAAACTATCCAGAGATCTTTCTCACCTCCTCAGGTACAATTACAAGTGGGTACTTGTCTTCAGAAAGGAAGTTGAAAATGCACCAGATTTTAAAAGCATCATAGTTTGAGATGAGAAGATTATCAGTGGAGATATTTTTCTTGTGACACAGAGTCCAGCACATCCTGTTGAACTCCAACACATCAAAATCCTCTCTAACCTGCAATTGACGAGCAGAAGATGTAAATATATACGGTATACATATATGTATATATATACTGTATATATATATAAAACCTGTTAAGTTAACCCGTTAATGGCGCGTTAATGGCAGTGTTTAACGGCACAAATTTTTTTGACCCGCGAATAACGTGCTCACGTCCTCTTTGACCCTCATCCCACACCATACAGTGAGGAACTGCAGCGGCGGAGGATTTGTGTAAAGACCGACTTTTTTTGTGTTTTATTTGTTTTTAAAACTTTAAATGGTCTCACCTCTCCTTATCTTAATGCACTGCTCTCCCCATAAGCTCCAGCTCGGTACCTCAGGGCAGCTGACCAGTTTCTCCTCGAGGCACTGAGATCCAAGCTAAAATGCTGAGGGGATAGAGCCTTTTATGCAGCAGCACCTAAACTGTGGAACGCACAGCCCCTGCACATCCGTCAAGCCCAGTCACTGTCCACTTTTAAAAATCTTCTTAAAACCCATTTTTATTCCTTGGCTTTTAACCCAGTCTAAGATTCTGCATCTGTTTTATTGTGCTGTACAGTTTTTATTGTTTCATTAATGATTCTATTGTTTTATGTTTTTAGCTAGTTTTTATTCTTATTGCACCATTGGCACTGTACAGCACTTTGTCGCAATCACTGATTGTATGAAAGCACTTTATAAATAAAGTTGAGTTGAGTTGAGTGTTGCTGTGACTTGAGTCGCCTCTAGAAGAAGTGAGACGTTACTGGCACACTGCAGGTATTGTTTTGTCATTTATACAGTGGTACTTTGGCATAAAGATTTGAGCACTTCGACAGTTCCTGTAGGAAGTGCAGAACGAAGTATTGGTCCCAGTCTGTTTACCTTCACCAAAAATAAACAAATGCTCTTGTTTTGAGAAGAACAAAACACGAAAGATGGTGACCTGATCAGTCACTGTTATTTATTTTTATTGCTACATGGCAAACAAGATAACAGTAGGTGCAGTAGATCATCAGAAAACAAACAAGACCCAGCATTCATGATAGGCACACTCTTATAACTGTGCAACTGGGCAATTAGTTGAAAGAGGTGTGTTCAACAGAATAGCAGTGTGGCATTCAATCAGTTATCAATTTTGTGAAAAAAACAGGTGCAAATTGGGTGTCCCTCTGTTTAAGGATAAAACCAGCATCTGTTGAACTTCTCTTCGAAAACCTGAGGAAAATGGGTCATTCAAGACATTGTTCAGAAGAACAACATAGTTAGATTAAAAAGTTGATTGGAAAGGGGAAAATAGGTGCAAAAAATGTTTGGCTGTTCAGAGAAAATGATCTCCAATGCCTTAAAATGGAGAGCAAAACAAGAGACACGTGGCAGAAAACGGAAGACAACTATCTAAATGGATCAAAGAATAACCAAAATGGCAAAGACTCAGCCAATGATCAGCTCCAGGATGAACCACGCCAGTCTGGAGTTACCTAAAAGTAATGTGACAGTTACAAGATGTTTGTGTAAAGCTAATCTACAGTACAGTATTTACAAGAATCCCCTGCAAGGTTCCTCTGTTTGCCAAAGAACACATCAACTTGCCTTAAGAAAAATGGAGTAAAATTTTGTGGACTGATGACAGTAAAATTGTTGTTTTTGGGTCCAAGGTCCACAGACAGTTTGTGAGACAATCTCAAACTCTGTGTACTGTGTGTGGCAGTACACAGTAAAGACAGTCAAGCATGGCAATGCAAGCATCATGATATGGGCATGTTTCTCCTACTATGATGTTGGGCCAATTTATCACATACCAGGGATCATCAGTTTGCATATGTACAAATACTGTACTTGAAGAGGACATGTCCTTGAAATGGGTGTTTCAACAAAATTCCAAACCAAGGTTCTAAACCAACAAAATTAATGTTAGGGAGTGGCCAGCCCAATCCCAGGACCTTAATCCAGTCGAGAACTTGTGGGGTGACATCAAAAATGCTAATTCTACAAAAGAAGCATTATTACAGTATATTTAATGTGTAAAAAAGCACATCACATCCCTAACCATGCCGTAAGGTAGCAGTCCCCCCCAACCGCCAGGCCATGGAAAACGTTCAAGTGCAATGACTAAAAAAACACACAAAAATAAAATACAATTTTTTTTTGTAAAGGGATATACATTTTGGAAATATTTTCTATTGTTATCTTCATATATATACAGTGGTGTGAAAAACTATTTGCCCCCTTCCTGACTTTATATTCTTTTGCATGTTTGTCACACTTAAATGTTTCTGCTATTAGTCAAAGATAACATAATTGAACACAAAATGATGACTGCCAAGACTTTTGGGAAAATATTTTGTGGACTGACGAGACAAAAGTTGAACTTTTTGGGAGGTGTGTGTCCCGTTACATCTGGCGTAAAAGTAACACAGCATTTCATAAAATGAGCATCATACCAACAGTAAAATATGGTGGTGGTAGTGTGATGGTCTGGGGTTGTTTTGCTGCTTCTGGACCTGGAAGGCTTGCTCTGATAGATGGAAGCATGAATTCTACAGTCTACCAAAAAGTCCTGAAGGAGAATGTTCGGCCATCTGTTGGTCAACTCAAGCTAAAGCGATCTTGGGTGTTGCAGCAGGACAATGACCCAAAACACACCAGCAAATCCACCTCTGAATGGCTGAAGAAAAACAAAACGAAGACTTTGGAGGGGCCTAGTCAAAGTCATGACCTGAATCCCATTAAGATGCTGTGGCATTACCTTAAGAAGGCGGTTCATGCTAGAAAACCCTCAAATAAAGCTTAATTACAACAATTCTGCAAAGATGAGTGGGCAAAAATTCCTCCGGAGCGCTGTAAAAGACTTGTTGCAAGTTATCGCAAACGTTTGATTGCAGTTAATGCTGCTAACGGTGGCCCAACCAGTTATTAGGTGCAGAGGCAATTCCTTTTTCACACAGGGCTATGTGGGTTTGAATTTTTTTCTCCCTAAATAATAAAAACATTCATTTAAAAACTGCATTTTGTGTTTACTTGTGTTATCTTTGACTAATATTAAAATCTGTTTGATGATCAGAAACATTTTGTGTGACAAACATGCAAAAGAATAAAAAGTCCGAAAGGGGGCAAATAGTTTTTCACACCACTGTGTACTGTAGAGCGAAATCACAGTTTTTGGATGTTTAATGTGAGTGTAACTGATGCCAGCCTGCGCAGCTCTGCAAGTGTCGAAGGGTAAAAGTTGGTAAAGTATACAGTATGTTGGTCACACCCTTTACCCTAAGAGCTGTGCTGAACACTCGGCTGACAGTCAGCGCTCACGTCCTCCATTCCAAAGGTGCTGTGTTCAAGACAGGTTACACAAGCAGCAAGTTTGTTGAACAGTCCTCGAACCTAATGTGTTGAAAATCTTTCCTTATTTTCCTGATTGCTTGCATGCTGCTATTGCTATTTAAATTCATTGTCATTCAGACAAGCCCCCGAAAAGCTGACCTCAGCTATGCCTGCCTGCCTGTAACTAGAAGCTCCTAGCCCGAATTTTAGCTAGCAATTCAAAGCAAAAAATCAACTGAGAGACGACTCGCATCTAAAACTCTCTTGTTCTCGGAACACTCGTTAGTTGGGACACCTATATGCCAGATTATCAGTAAGTCCTCTCTTTTCCCTGATAATAGAGGCGACAACTCAACTCACAGCAACACAGATAACGTTGGTTTTTTTCGAGAGAGACATCTGGTAGGGCTGTTAAGCTAAACTTAGAATTCAAAATATCTTTCTTTTTACCATTTCTGTTCAATATTTGTTCCTGCTTCTAGCTCCACGTCAACGCCGCTGTGTTTCCTCAAACTACTGTGGACGAGGGTCGAAGAGGACAAGTGCGTATTAATCGTTCATCAAAAAAAATAACCTAAACTTTGACAAGCCAAATTAATTAGCAATCAATTCAATAATCCATTACTACTTTACACACACTACACCATTATAACATTATAAACTACAACCACAGTAATATGTATTGTAAAATGAATATTTCTCTGTTATTATTTTGGGGAAAAGCAAGTAGAAGTTTTGTTTTTTGGCTGTTGTTACTGTTTTTGCAGATGTACCTAATGAAGTGTCCAATGAATGTTTGTTTCTTTTCAGAAACATGAGTGTGCACGGTGTGTGCCACTAGCTCGCCTCATTTTAATTCAAGTCAGAGGTGAGCAGAGAGAAGCGAGAAAAGAGCTTGCAAGTACATAGAAAGTTACTCATTTGGCTTCAAATGTGTGAATAAGAATTCTGTTGAGGAGAAAACTTCTACTCTCTTGCAACCTATCTGCAAGTTGTTGCATTCGTCAAATCTATTCAAAAAAAATATTTTTCTTCAATTAGTGTACAAAACAGACATCAGCCATCTAAGTATCCTTCTATTTATGTATACTGCCATCTATGTAATTTATAACTGCCATCTAAATCTGAGTAACATCTATACTTTAGTAATTCTTTATTAAATATGCTGAATGTGATAGATATTCACTTGTATAGTTTTTAAATCCCGATTTAACAAGTGTTAAAATAACAGCATGCTTAATATAAGTATCCATAAATATTGTATTGATCATGTACAGTATTTGGCATTTTTAAAGTTGCACAAAACAATTGTTACACCACTGTCATGTAGGTCATGTCCTACTTCCCTTCTTTATATAACAAACCAGTTGAGATTCAATCAACAGCGCCTCTGCTGGTTGTGGCCAAGTACTGCACTCCAATTTGCCTCAATTTGCTTTAAGATGTGATTAATGAAATCAGTTTCACTCGTGCTTTGGTGTGCTCACCTTGTCAATAATAAACATGTTGAGGTAAGGCATGTATCCATTTTTTGACAGAGGCCCTTTATCATCATCTTTAAAATGCTCTTCAAAAGCTAAAGGGTCATGGGGGATCTTCATGATGGTACACAGACTGTGGGACAGCACCTGAAGAAAAATGAAAACTTATGTGTCAAGAACACAACCCACCCATATGCAAAACAACACAACACTTTTACAAGCATGACTGACCAAGTGAAGGAAAGACTTGTCAGTAATACAAACAGTATTTAGCTTTCATTTAGGTAAGAGAGGCGTTTCACACAAATATATTTTTATGATACAGGGTTGCAGATTCACATAAACCGGTATACTGTAGACACTTTAACATTGCTCATAGTTGCTAATAGTTATGAAGACAAGAATAAATCAATCATTACCAGAATGAGTGATGCAGCGTTAACACCACAGCAAAATCTCTAAAATGTTGTGACTGCAATGTTTCCCATACTGTCATTTTGCCGCCATTCTAATGGGACAGTCTGTGATGTAGTTGGTTGTTACACCTTCATACAGTATTATACTATATATTATTATACCCACGACCCTAATGAGGATAAGCGATATAGAAAATGAATGAATGAATAATATATTTTATTATTTTTATTTATTTTGTAAAAAGTAAAAAGTGATACATATTTAAAGCTTTGTCTTTAAATAAAAATCTTATGATTGCTTTTTATTATATTATTATTGGTTGTTGGCATCAACATTTCAGCCATTTCTTTGCCTTTTGGTCTATTTTTTTACCTTTTTTTTTTTACCCCTACCATTGTAGGGGTGGCCGCAGATGGCCACCCCTACTTTTGTGGATCTTCTTCGGGGTTGGGCTTGTGTCGGCTCCATGAGAAAACTACAACTCGGTTTGTTGGCTCAGTGTCATGGGCAAGCAAGCGAGCGAACGGGTTCATGAGAGAGAGACTGGTCAATTGGTTCCAATATGAAAGGCAGATTTTGAGCCATATTAATGTGGAACAACTGCTGTTGTTTGCTTAGCGACAACACTGCACTTTCTTTCTCTTTTTCTTTGACTGAATGCTCGGGGAGAACAGGTTTGCGTGGGCTGGTACTGGGTTTTGGGGACTGGGCTCCTAGAGCTTGTGATTTGCGTGCTTGGAGGGCAGCGAGCCATACAGGCATGTGAAGTGGTCAAAATGCGTGCCTGTTGGTTACTCTCTGGCTGGGGACGGCACTGATGTAGTAATACATTTTTTTCTCAAATTCTCGAGATCGACGGGAAAAGTCCCTAAGACCAACTAGTAGCTCACAATCGACGGGTTGGTGACCCCTTCTTTAACTGTTTGGCAACTGCTCTCTAGGATCTTGGACAAAATGGAAGGCTGGATATTGGTCTGTAGTTGGTTAAGACACGTGGATCAANAAATGTAGAGCAATTGGCACCAAACACTCATTGCTTCTCAATCCCACTGACATGCCTTCCATAGAGGAAGCAGAGTCTGAGGATACGTACGTGGACAGTTCTATCACCGTGGCTGAGGTAATTGGGGTAGTCAAATCACTCCCCAGTGGCAAGGCTCCGGGGGTAGACGAGTTCCGCTCAGAATTTCTCAAGGCTCTGGATGTTGGAGGACTGTGTTGGTTGACACGCCTCTACAACATTGCATGGAAGTCAGGAACAGTACCTCTGGACTGGCAGACCGGGGTGGTGGTCCCCATTTTTAAAAAGGGTGACCGGAGGGTGTGTTCCAACTATAGGGGGATCACACTCCTCAGCCTTCCTGGGAAAGTCTACTCCAGGGTGCTGGAGAGAAGGGTACGACCGTTAGTCGAACCTCGGTTAGAGGAGCTGCAATGTGGTTTTCGTCCCGGTCGCGGAACACTGGACCAGCTCTACACCCTTGCAAGGGTACTCGAGGGTATGTGGGAGTTTGCCCAACCAGTCTACATGTGCTTTGTAGACCTGGAAAAGGCATTCGACCGTGTCCCTCGTGGTGTCCTGTGGGGGGTGCTCCGGGAGTACGGGATTGATGGTCCGCTTCTACGTGCCATTCGGTCCTTGTACAATCGAAGCAGGAGCCTGGTTCGCATTGCCAGCAGTAAGTCGAGCTTGTTTCCGGTGAACGTTGGCCTCCGCCAAGGCTGCCCTTTGTCACCGATTCTGTTCATAATCTTCATGGACAGAATTTCTAGGCGCAGTCAAGGTGTTGAGGGAGTCCAGCTTGGTGACCTTAGGATCTCGTCTCTGCTATTTGCAGACGATGTGGTCCTTATGGCCTCATCAGGCTGTGACCTTCAGCGTTTACTGGAGCGGTTTGCAGCTGAGTGTGAAGCTTCTGGGATGAGACTCAGCACCTCCAAACCCGAGGCCATGGTTCTCAGTCGGAAATGGGTGGACTGTACCCTCCGGGTTGGGAGTGAGGTCTTGCCTCAGGTGGAGGAGTTCGAGTATCTCGGGTTCTTTTTCACGAGTGAGGGAAGGTTGGAGCGTGAGATCAACAGATGGATCGGTGCAGCATCTGCGGGCGCTGTACCGGACCATCGTGGTGAAGAGAGAACTGAGCCGGAAGGCAAAGCTCTCTGTTTACCGATCGATCTACGTTCCCACCCTCACCTATGGTCATGAGTTATGGATCATGACCGAAAGAATAAGATCGCGGATACAAGCGGCGGAAATGAGTTTCTTTCGTAGGGTGGCTGGACTCACCCAAAGAGATAGGGTGAGGAGCTTGGCCATCCGGGAGGAGCTCAGAGTAGAGCCGCTGCTCCTTCGCATCAAGAGGAGCCAGTTGAGGTGGCTCAGGCATCTAGTCCGGATGCCTCCCTGGTGAGGTGTTTCGGGCATGCTCAGTCGGGAGAATGCCCCCGGGAAGACCTAGGACACGCTGGAGGGACTATGTCTCACAGCTGGCCTGGGAACGCCTTGGTGTCCTCCCGGGGGAGCTGGAAGAGGTCGCTGGGGACCGGGAAGTCTGGACTTCGCTACTGAAGCTGCTGCCCCTGTGACCCGGACCCGGATAAGCAGAGGAAAATGAAATGGAATTGAAAAAAGAAGCAATTTGATTACAGATTACAGAAGGTATTGATTTCTTGTGGATTATATGTTGTAATGCCTACTAAATTCTTTATTGCTGAGGTTGGGCCCTTTTCTTTTTATGTTGCAGTATGTTGGCTAATAGTTTAGAGCAGGGGTCTCAAACTCAATTTACCTTGAGGTAAATTGAGGCGTAGTCTGGCTGAGGCTGGCCCGCTGCCTCGTCACACATGTGCGCACAAATAATTTTTTTTAAATGCAATCTTCTCTATTTTTTAACACAAAATAAGAAAGACAAGGACACAGGTGTAAACAAGTTGTGTAAAAAACTTCTAATAATCAATCAATCAACCAATAAATAAACAAACAGAGAAAAAAATGAACAATGAGCCTGGTGCAAAAAAGTCTTATAACTTTCCTCGGGTACATCCTTTTTTTGGTAGTCAATCTGTATGGAATATACTGTACTGTTAGTACTAACTGTACAGTATATACCAATTCCACTCCCACACCCCCGGCGTAGGTTACGCCAAGATTAAAAAAAAAAAGCAAAGAATCCACCAATGCGATATGCACTCTGAACCAGACCAGAGCACAATCAGACGGATCGCGCCATCCGCCGCAAACCCCATCTGCTGTCATGCCAAGCGCCTTTTCTTTTTTCCATTTAACATGTGAGAAGATAGGGGCCACGATGAGAGAGGCGCTCAGCCCGACTACCCCACCCCCACACAGAGCCGACTGGACTCAGACGGCAAACCACTTCTTATATCTCGCCAGGCACCATCACTTTGATTTACTCGGAGAGAGAAATAACCTATACAGGTCGTATAATGTCACGCTTGGCAGCAATTTAAAACACTTTTTTGGACGTGAACAGCTAGCTGGGACAAATGTCCGCATTTACCTTGGCACAGAAAAAAAACCTCCATGGCAACACTGTGTTAACTTTTACTCATTGAAAAATGTTTCTCTGCATCAGGCTCAGTCGATGTCACGCCCCTGAGAGCGTTATACCCCACTGTGATTGGTTGGTTCGTCAGCCCCGCATACAAGACTGTGCCATTCATATAGTAGCGTTGCAGGGAGCACTGCTTCCCAGTGTCCTCTGTGGGATTGTCTTGCAAATGTCTGTTTATGACACCCTGAGTGAGAAGATCATGTTGAGCACTGACATCCCGCGATTCCACCACTTGGATAAACAGCTGAAAACTGTGATCTTACTCTTCTAATAAATAAGTAATTGCCATTTCTTCACTTCCATGCATTAACATGAAATTATCATATAAAGATGGGGGTCACAAAACATTGTCTCGCAAGAGGCCCCTGGGCCGGAAGTTTCAGACCCTTGGTTTAGAGGATTTGTTACAAGTATTGTTAATGTTTTAGTTCTTGAATCAGTCTATTTCCAAATAAAATGTTTTAAATTCGTGTTTTATATTAATTCCTGTACTGTTCATTTAGGTCACTCGTGTATTGATTGCTAAATTATTGAATTTTGAATTGCAATTTGTTTTCCAGTTAGTTTCTTTTCTTGTGTGATGAGTAGGAGATGATTTCTCCTCAGATGCCTGCTTACCTCTTTCCCATGAAAGTAATGGAGAGATTTCCAGGGGATCATTCATCTGCAGAAAGGATGCCCATGCATGCACTCCATCTGTGTAAGTGTGTTGAAATCGTGTCTGTCTGATGACTTTCTAAATATGTTTGTTAACCATTATTAGAACACTAAATTTACCTATAGACTCTTATTATCCATTGTTTAGACAATTTTGCTAATGTATAGGCTACGGGATCACTGGAGGGACACACGAGGGACCGCCACGGCTTTAGGCACTGCATGCTAGCAAGCACACTCTAGCTAGCCTGCAATATCCATCCATCCATCTTCTATACCGCTTATCCTCATAAGGGTCGTGGGTATGCTGGAGCCCATCCCAGCTGACTTTGGGCGGGAGGCGGGGCACACCCTGGACTAGTCACCAGCCTGCAATAAATTTATTATAAACTTCCAATAGTTTCCAAATGGAGTGGGTAAGAAGGACAAGGTAAGATGCCAAAAATGTAACACTTCCATATGGAATGGGGGAATACATTTTTCACAATCATGTCAACATGCCATGGCTGACTTAATGCAGTGTTAAGATAATGTAATGCAATGTAATGTAACATCAATGTTTTGTGCCAATACTGACGTCTAGTGACCAGACTACTGCATATGACTTGTCTTTCAATACTTTTTGCTTAATAATGATAATACACCTCAAAATATCAATCATTAATTTTTGAAAAAACGCAAGAGTGAAGGAACAATGTTCAAACCGCAATATAACAAGGGACGACTTGTAGTTCCTTTTACATTTTCTTTAACTTTCCTGCTTAGTGTTCTATGCTCCTACAATGCTGCTTTAGTGCTTTTCACTGTGAACATTATTAGTCACAACAAATAGCTCTACATCAATCAGTAATTATTTATAATTCAGTTGTATTTCAACATTTGATAGATGGTGGTTCATTATAAATCAAAAATGATTTTATCAAGTTGCCTAGAATGTGTGAAAAAGTGTTTGCCTTTTTCGCATGTTTGTTACAATTTTTGAATGCTTCATCACACAAATGTAAATATTGGTCAATGACAATACAACTGAACACAAAATGCAGTTTTGAAATGAAGCGTTTTATTATGCAGAGAGAAAAAAACCAAACCTATATAGCACTGTGTGGAAAAAGTGATTGCCCACCCATTTAAAACTTAACAGAGAATGGGATCTACCATTCTGGAAAAGGTAAGGAGACGAATTCTAAAGCTTTGGGACCCCAGCAAACCACAGTGAGCCATTATCGACAAATGGCAAAAACATGGAACAGTGATGAACCTTTCCAGGAGTTGCGGGCCAACCGAAGGTTCCCCAAGTTCGCAGCAAAGGACTTTTTCATGTGGTCATAAAAGACCCCACAACAACATTGAAAAAACTGCAAGCCTCACTTGCTTCAATTAAGCTCGGTATTCATGACTCCACTATAAGAACGATACTGAACAAAAACGGGCTGCATGGCAGAATTCCAAGACAAAAAAAATGCTGAAGAACAACATTAAGGCTCATGTAATATTTGAAAAAAAAACATCTTGATCACCAGCATTTTGGGGATAATACTCTGTGGTCTGACAAGACAAAATAACTTTTTGGAAGGTGTGTGTCCCATTCCCTCTGGCGTAAAAGTAACACTGTATTAAAAACATCATACCAACAGTAAAATATGGTGGTGGCCGTGTGATGGTCTGGGGCTGTTTTGCTGCTTCAGGACGACTTGTGATAAACGGAACAATGAATTCTGTTCTGCTGTCTACCAAAAAATCCTTAAGGATAATGTACAGCCATCTAGCTGTTAGTCACCTCTAGATGAAGCCAACTTGGGTTCTGCAGTAGGACAATGATCCAAAACAAACCTGAAAGTCCACCTCGGATTGGTAAAAAAACAAAATGAAGACTTTGGAGTGGCGTGTTCAAAGTCCTGACCTGAATCCTGTTGAGATGCTGTGGTAAAACGTGGCTGCACTACAACAATTGTGCAAGGATGAATCCTTCCACAACGTTTTAGGAGACTCATTGCAAGTTACGGCAAATGATTGACTAAAGTTGTTGCTACTAAGGGTGGCCCAACCAGTTACTAGGGTTAGGGGACAAACATCTTCTCACACAGGGCTATGCAGGTTTGGATTTTTCGTCTCCCCTAATAGTTTCATTAAAACGCTGCAATTTGTCTGCAGTCGTGGTGAGCTTAGCTAATGTTTAAACGTGTTTGATGATCGGAAACATTGAAGCGACAAACGCAAAAATAAAATCAGGAAGGGGCAACACTTTCCCACACCACTGTGTAAAAATGTACATGGATAATTCGGAGGGAGTTTAGCCCCCGTCTACAACCTGAGCTACCGGGGTACCGTTTCTTTTAACGAATCCATAATTTCAACATTTAATGAAGCCATGGTGGTTCGTTCTAAATGTAAAGCTTAACCCCCCCCCCCCACACACACACACACACACAAACGTATGGTTTTGTGAGTCACTAAGTAGGTGGACTCTTAGCTTGTAGCAAATGGCATCCATCGCACACATAACAAGCCGCTGTTGTTCGTAGTTACTTGTGAAAATGTGTCACAAAATGAAAAGATGCTCACCTTTAACTGAGACTTGGACACTTTGCCACGTTGGTCCACGTCCAAGGCTGTGAAAACGTGCCATATGGACTTTAAAATTTCTTCGCGGAGCCACATGTTTTACACCACCAACCGAGTGTGCCTGCTTGCGTCTTTATAAGAAAGCGACTTGTAACACAACAAGTTGTGTGATGGTCTCCCGTCCCTGGCAGCCTATTAATAGTTGCACGATAGCGCCACCCCACGTTCACTTTTGCTTGTGTGACAATTATTTACCACAGGCGGATATGTTCATTTGAATAACTAGTGTGACTCAAAAACAAAGCATCATCATCATCTTTGCAAAGGTATGTCTGCAAATAATGAAAGACACTGGGTCGTACATTCCCTTAGCTTTTTTGTTTTAATATGTCGTTATATAGATGGTTCATCCATACACCAACCAAAAGCTTGAGACCTTCACGATAAGTCCAATTGTACATGCTTCAATAACGTGATCAATTGTACTTCAGTGCTCATCATCACATCATGTAGCCATTCTGAACACCAAGAACATTCTCTTGCACAAATCTCTGAGTAGCCCCCTGATCTTCTCTGTATGCAGACAAGCAGCCACGGCTGAAGTTGCTCACAAAGTAACCAAGTTACAGCTAAGTTCATTTTAAATAGTCTTCAATTTTAAAAAATTGCAGTCTGATACAGAAGGCTAAGAGACCTGAATATGAAAGTGCTAGTCATTAATTTACAGAGATCAGGCATCACATAGCGCTATGAAGTATCCAATATGCTACATATGAATACAGCTGTTGACACCTTATAAATGCCTCCGGTTGCCTTTCAAGGTTACTTAACAAAAATCAATAACCTTGGTTTTTATGTACATAAACTGTTTTTATGCAGGGAAAAAAAAAATGGATATCACCACTATCCGAGGTATAATCTTTACTACAGCCATGTGGCCATGACAGTGATAATGTAATATTTAGTCCCATTATCAATTTCTTAAAGGCTAATTCCTTAATTATGTTTAAGTGGGAAAGAAACCGGATAGTTGTCGTGACAGCAGCCCCTCCTGGACTCCAGAAGACAGTGTTGCTCAGAGCATTTCGTCTTGCATCGTGCTCAAGTTCTTGGTTTGTTTTCCCCAGCCATTGGTTGCATTTTGGTTGCTTTCCCGCATCTTCTCCCGCTATTTCCCCCGATTGATAAGATTGAAGAATGACTGAGAAGAACCAGTTCTGGAACCACTACTTAAGGGAACAACACAAGCTTTTTTCTCACTTCACTACAATCAGTCACAGAGTAATAAAAAGTAGAGCGGGTGACTCAATTCATTCCTGGAGCGGTGCCTCCAAAGTCAAAACTAGGTGGTACCACTGGCGCTGTGAACCTGTACCCACCGTGTTTCTCAATCATCTTGGATTCTGGAATTTGAAAATATGAGTTATTGCTAAGAAGCTTGAATGACTTAAAAAAATAGTATGAATAAAAAAAAATGTAAAATTGAAATACAAAAACACAAGTGGACAATTAAAATGCTCACCATGTGCTGCCTGTCTCTGATCTGCAAGTGTGCCAATGTCATGAAGTTGTTTGCCTTGTTCTTCATCAAGGGCTTGAGTTAGTGCCTGGTACCAGGCTGGGTCACGTGACTGAATATCTGCACACAGGTAATGAATCATCAGTAAATCACTGAACACTACACATAGACCTGTCATGAGTGATAAATTGATTAATCAAACGAAAAAAAAAAGTCGATAATTTTGTGATCAAGCATATGCCAAAATGAATGAATACACAAAAGTGATGGTTGCTAAGGTGAATGCCACAGCCCCAGTGTGGGAATATTTGAGTTTCAAAAAGAATCAACAAGGTCGCAACAAACACTGACGAACCAATATATCACATTTATTCAAAAGAAGTAAAGTGTAGATGGGGAATATGACAGAATGAGCGGAGCCTTTGTCTCAGAACGCTGACTGAGGCGTTTGGTCAGCAAAGTAACAAAACAACACAAAATGGTGCGCACTCCAATAGAGTGTCACTTGAGTCATTGTAAAAGAAATGCAACGTTTTAATACGGTTGAAAAGCCAACATTTGGAGAAATTCTACAAATGTTTGACAGTATGAATTGCCTAGGAGAAATCATACATGTACAGTACATGTCACAAACAGCAAATCCTTGACTATAACCGAGTGAAAGACGTGTTAAAAGACAACAGAAACACAATTTTACTGCGGCACCACAAATAAGTGATCCAGCTTAAGTATGGCCTCCTACATTAGTTTAGACAGGGTGTATTTTTACGGTTTTTGGTTATGTTTGTGATTTCTCTCTCACACACACAGACACTATAGTATAGTAGTTTAGTATACTACTATAGTATAGTAGTATATATAAGTGAGAAAGTATATGTCTTTTATGCAAAATACTCTCAATATTTTGCCATAAAAAGAATGGGGGAAAAAATCACTTATCATTTGTAGGATAGTTATCGTCCAGCAAGATTTGTAATAGCGACAGGCCTATGCATCAACACCATTTAGTCATTTGGATTTACAAGAAGAGCTGAAACAGCTGTCTTACTCTGTAGTATGGCTTTAAAGATCTGATACTCGTCCACAAAGTTGTCTTCGTCGTCTACCGCTGTAGTGTAACCCTCTAGTGCAGTCTCTTCAGCATCGTCTTCCTCCCAGTCTTCGTCGTCTCCATCCTCTCCTGCCTGCTTGGCAAGCATCTCTAGATATTCCTGACCTTCCTCATCAATGTCGTCCTCATCACTGCCGAGCTCAGCTACATTCACAAAAGTGAAGGGATTGGGTATAAGCATCACAGAAATACCAAAGCACTCCTCCGCGGGCGCAATATGCCAATAAAAACCCTAAAACTAAACCTTACCATTGTCATCGTCATCTTCCCCATCTTCGTCATCATCATCATCGTCCTCATTTTCGTGCTCTGCTCGGCAGGCGTATGCCCTCTTGAGGCCACTGAATAGCAGGATGGCTGCTGGAAGAAGCTGCCCGGCCACCTGGTTAATGGCTTGGGGCCTGTGCTCCAGGTCAATGAGGGCACATAATCCCAGGATACACATTTTCCTGTCATGGAGGCTGTTTGGAAAACACAAAAAAAGATCAATTAACAATACACCAAGTATTAACAATTAAGAAACTTCAGAAAATTATTCCACGTTGAACTCTGTAGCCTGAACAAAATGGCGGACCTCGGTCCGGACTGATTGCAGCGGCAGATTGCAAACATTTACTTAAGTTATTGCAGTTACATGATGGGAAAACACACTGCCGTCAATCAAAATGAGCTATTTAAATAGTTTACTTGCTGAGAAGTGAATGACAGAACCAAGGTTGCTTAAAATGTATCCACCAAAGTTTGATGTGAAAGTGTGGATAATAACATAACTTGGAGCTCAGTAAGAAAAATATGCAGTCATAGCATATTCATTTACAGCACAACAACAAGCAACTGAGTGTTCAGTAAGGACTGTACGGCTGTTGGGGCAAAATCCTTCACTGGCAGAGAGTTGTTAAGGAGTGCTTCCACTGCAACGACCTTTATTCCAAGTGAACAAAAACAGAAACTGTACCGCTATCAATCTAGTAGAGGGTGTTGGCTCAAATCAATCACTTTCCATCACCGGAACAAGATGCGATGTGTAACTGCATGTTTTGTATATCACTGTAAACCTGTAATTGTTAATGCATAAAACTGAATTTCAAATTAAAATAACATTTCCGAACTTCGTCATAGAAAGTTTGCTTCTCTGACCCTCTCCCTCACATGGGCTCATGTTGCTCTATACAACCCCTCGTCACATAATATCACTAAAGGTTAAACGACTAAAAACTATTTAACTATAAATTATTCCTGTGAAGAGAAAGACATTGCTTCATTTAAATATAGCATTGAAAATCCTTTTGCCGTCTGCAGAGTAAGAGTTGCTTGTGTTGAAAATTATCTTACCCAAGGAAGCAATCGACATCCTTAAGCCACTGACTGATGAAGTGGTTTGTGATTGGCTCTGTATTGTTGGGAAATCGCAGATTCTCCAAGGTGTTGAGGAGAAGAGGTGGACTGTAGTAAAGTGCAGCAATGGCCACCTGCAAGCACATCGTCCTCAGCTCGCTGGTCTTCACCTCCCGCGTTAATCGCTCCAGTGCAGCAGCCACAAACAAGGGCACAACCTAAAATTACACACATAGTTTAATATACAAATATTGTAAGTATGTTGGGTACATTCCACGCCATTCTATTTTCTTCTGCTTATCCTGGTCCGGGTCGCGGGGGCAGAAGTCTCTGTAGGAAAAATCCCGGTCTTTGGCCACCTGATCCAGTTCCACCGGGAGGACACAAAAGGTGTTCCGAGGCAAGCTGTGAGACATAATCCCTCCAGTGTGTCCTCGGTCTGCCCGGGGCCTTCTCCTGGGTGGGCATGCCGGGAACACCTCCCCAAGGAAACATCCGGACTAAATGCCCTAGCCACGTCAACTGGCTCCTCTCGATGTGAAGGAGCAGTGGCTCTACTTTGAGCTCCTCCCCGTATATTATAGGGTGTGTCTAGCCACCCTGCAGAGGAAACTCATTTCCCCTGCTTGTATCTGTGACCTAGTTCTTTCGGTCATGACCCAAATCTCATGACCATAGATGAGGGTGGGAACCAACCAGTAACTACTGAAGGTCACAGCCCAATGAGGCCATCAGGACCACATCGTCCACAAATTGCAAAGAGGAAATCCTACGGCCACCAAATTGCACCCTCTCTACGCATTGGCTGTGCCTAGAAATTCTGTCCATGAAAGTTATAAACAGAAAGGGCAGCCTTGGCGGAGGCCAATGTTCACCGGAAACAGGCTTGACTTACTGCTGGCAATGCGAACCAGGCTCCAGCTCCGGTTGTACAAGGACTGAATGGCACGTAGTAGCGCGCCACCAATCCCATACCTTGGAGCACCCTCCAGAGGGCACCACGAGTGACGCAGTCACATTTTCCAAATCCACAAAAGACATGTCGACCGATTGGGCAAACTCCCACTTACCCTCGCAAGGGTGTAGAGCTGGTCCAGTGTTCCACGGCTGGGACAAAAAGCACCTTCCACCCCCTGTAGCTGAAGTTCAACTAATGGTTGTACCCTTCTCTCCAGCACCCTGGAATAGATTTTCCCGGGGAGGTTGAGGAGTGTGATCCCCTTATTGTTGAAACACACCCTCCGGTCACCCTTCTTAAAAAGTGGCACCACCACCCCGGTCTGCCAGTCCAGAGGTACTGTTCCCATCTTCCATGCAATGTTGAAGAGACCTGTCAGCCAAAACAGTCCCTCAACATCCACAGCCTTGAGGAACTTGGGGCGAAACTCATCCAATCCCAGAGCCTTGCCACTAGGAAGTGTTTTGAATACCCCAGATACCTAAGCCACAGTGATGGAAATGCCTGTGTTCGTGTCCCCAGTACACTTGTATTATAATACAGTATTCACTAATTATAAAATTCAAACATTGACATGTACAGTACAGACCTGGTCAATTCCACGACCTTTGCATTGCAGTATGATTACTTCCAGAAGCTTGGCTGCATGGCACTCAGGATCTTCACCTGGATCACCTGTGAGGACCTTTGTGAGATCACAGGACAAAAGGGTCAACCATCGGATCACAGAAGATTTAATTTAATATATAGTGACATTATACCTTCTTGCACATGTCATACATAATTTCCAGGTATTTGGTGTCAGAGAGAAGGGTGTCTGTATCAACTGTTACATAGTTGTGAAGAAGAGGCATCATGTCTGAAAAGGAGACAATTGTTGACAACTAAAATGTCTAAACCAGTGCTTGTGATTGTAATGATAGTAAAACTTGATATAAAAAATTGGCATGGATCTGGATTATCAGCAAGCATTAAAGATTGCCTTGTATTTTGACAGTAAGTGCCTGTTGTAGCACATTAACCTGTGAAGTAGTCAAAACCATCCTGCTGGAAGACTTCATATACCAATGGAAGGAGCTGCCACATTTGTGGTGAGACCTGCTGGCAAGTCAGGCTATGAGCCAATGACAGGATTTCCTCATAAAACTCTGGGGGGAAAAAAACATTGTTTAGAATGTCTACTTTCCGTACGTTGAGTAAATAGGAAGTATATTTGCACTAACATAAGTTAATGCATGCTGTTTTCGCCTTTTCAACACAAAACAAATGGGGCAATGATTTCTTGACTTTCAAAAAAGCATCAACATTGGGATCATGGTGCAGACAGAATTTGGTTGAACAGGAAGAACTGGACACCAGCTTACCCATTACATGTTGTTGCAGCACAGTACCTATCACCTGCAGACAGATGCCCTCCAGTTGCTGTGTGATCTGCATAAGGTTAAAGGCGATTAAGGTCAAATCAAGAAAAAGACAAATCAAAAGCTGCATGGAACAACTGAACCCAAGGAAAGTAACATTTGATCCTATTTGCATATTTCATTTGCATGCAAATAGGTTTATAACAGAAGCAGTTTCTTAATAGACTTTATGTATTGCTTTAAGAAAAAAAAAAGGAGTTTCTTAGTTGTTTTTTTTCCCCAAATCAAGCCTGTCATATCTAATGGTAGTTGGCTTTGTACATCTGTGTTTCAGAACATAGTGAAAGCACTATTTCTAGCTCGTGCCTGCATCTGAGTGCTTCAGAACATGCGCAAACAGAGCATGTTCCAAGGAGCTAGTGGGTGGCTGCAGTGTGTTGGCAGGGGGGCGACAGCAGACCAGAGGAAGTGGTACTGAGATAATCCGTCCATGTGCGAGTGCTTTGTGTGTGGGCAGCATGCTCAGGGGCTTTGCTGGTCACCTCTTTGTGGTCCTCCACCACACTCAACAACGTGTCGATAGTGTTGAGAATGCCCATAGCTGTCACAGCCTTGTCGTCTCCTCCTTCCTCATCAGGGCCTGTCTGAATCACCTGGTTGAACGTCATAGCCTGCCAGAAAGCAAAGAGTGGCTAGTGATGGTGTCGGTAGGGGTTATACCTTTTTATTACGTAGTGTGACACATTTCACAACTCCAACTGAGAGCACAATCCTTAGAAATGTTTTAAAAAATGCCTACAAGTAAAATTATTTGGTATTTTTCAAACCTTAGTGATTTAGAAGAAGATGCGTAACACGAAATGACACCAGCATACATTGCATAAAGCCTGCACTTACCAAGTGCTGTGTCATCTCAACTGCTATGGGAGTGACCTCCTCACTGTATTCACAGATCATCTTCTGAATGACGTTGGTAAGATCATCGTTTTCAGTCTCCCTGACAATATGGAGCAAAGCCTGCATCACCGGCCGAATGAAGGGGGTGATGTATTCTTTGGCTGTGGTAAACAAAACACGTACATGCGGGCATTCAGGAGGACTGAAATTACTTCTGAATAATACATAGGAGTCCAGTAAATGAGAACCAGTAAATGATGAACAGCATTCTTTGATCACCTTTCTCCTGGTTGCTGATGAGAACCTGCAGGGCAATGGCAGCCTCCACCTTCACTGGCATCTCATTGTCATTGAGTAGACAGAGACGGGTGAGCTCCAAAGCAGTTTGTAGGTTCTGGTCACTTTTGAACCTCACCTCACAAAAATACTGCAGCACCCAGCATGCCTAAAACAAGATTTAGCATATACTTTGAACACAATGAAAAATGAACTTAGACCATTACATTGAAGTAATAATTCGATATAGCGTAATTGAGAACTGTTAATGCACAATCCTCACTGTTCACATTTTCACTTACTCTGGCTCTCATGTAGCCCAGTTCACTACGGAAAAGGGGGAAGACGTGATTCTGCAGCATGAACTCCATCTGGTCCTTATAAATCTTTTTCTATGTCCAGAAAAAAATCATTGTGTTACTGAAAGCCACACACTTTACACAACGTTTCCTGTCCAATTATGTGCGATTTCAAAGATTACTTTGGACTATCATTGCTTCACCACTACTAACTAAACGTCATTTCCTGCAGAACGTATGCGGTGATGTCACACACCCGACCTTTATTTACATGAGAAACAACATGGATGCCCTCAGAACTAACGATATTTTCTTGCATCTAGTTGACTTTGTAATCTAAATCAACATTTAGAAATATCCCTACCTGCTTGTCAGTCCACACGAACGAGCCGGGCGCCATGTTTTATGTTTTGCAGAAGTAACGGGATGACAGAGGATGAATCTAATTGGATAGAATTTTAGTAACTGTTGCCGCCAACAAGTTTGGCTGTGGTCCTAATGCATTTAGCCGGTTACGTGAGAATGCGTTTTTTTTTTACAAGGTCGTGTGGACTTTACTTTTTTCCGTAAACAGAGGCAGAAATATGCATTTTTAAAAACACCCTGCTACGTATGGACAAGGCATAAGAATACTTGGTAAAGATCTCTTCAGTGTAATCTGTTCTTTACATATAGGTTGGTAGCCCACTTACTTTGAGCAGGATTTCAGCCAGAGATCCTATCATGTGAAGGCCACCATCTTTTTTCCTGGGGTCAGTGGCAGGATCAGTGAGAATTTGGTAGCAGAAGCCCATTGTCTTTTGCAGCACCTAAACAAAATGAGGTATTATAGCCTTAAAAAGCATCACTCAAAAACGATCAGTAAAAAAAGAAAAAAAAAAAACTCACCTCCTTTCTTTTATTGCAGGCAGTAAAGAGGAGTGTCTGGGCAGCTGTCGTAGGAGAAATGAAGTCCGCGAATACATCTGAAGTGGATTAAAGAGACAAATACTCAATGACTCGCTAAATTAATTTAAAATGGGAATTTAGCATAATCCTTTGCTTACCAAACTTCATTCGAATGTACTCATAGGGGTCCTCTTGCCAGCGTTCCTCATCACTGTCTGTGTAACACATGAGGGGGAAAACCACATCCTGAATGATGCCCTGAGGGTCAAAGACAAGACAATAGAAATCAGTATAATGGTAAAGAAAAGAAAGATGTGGAAAAACACTAAAGTTAAAGGTATCGATCTTAGCTCATTAATAGATATCCATCAGATTTGATATATCAGATACTTACATTTACACAACAGAAATAATATTAATGTAATGGAGGACAAATTTATCATATTTAAAGTGGCATCAACCAGTTTGCATTTTGCAGGAAATGTTATTGCATGAATAACTCATATTTCCCCACAACTTGGGTACATTGGGAGTTAGCATTCAGCCGCAAAACTAACAACTCACCACTGGCAGTCATGTGTGTCAACAAGATTGCAGACTTCACAATGAACATCCATAAACACAGTGATTGTATACCTGAATGTGTGGTTTGAGGTTTTTCCAAGTGAGAGCATGAGCAATCCCCAAGTTGACGTAGTTGAGTGTTTGTTGGAGCACTCTTGGAGCCACATATTGCTTTTCCTTGAACTGATATAAGACTTTAAGCAGCACCTAAAAGCAGAAAGATGAAGGCAATGACATTACATTTGCACAATGACGTTGGACTGGTACACCACTGTTTACATCACAGCTCCTAATCATACCTGCTGTGCTGGTACTGCATATTCCTTGAGGAAAAGTTCAGCAAACTCTGTGTACTCTTTGGTTATGTTGCCTGGGCTTCCGTATCTGCAGGATCAGTATAACAATTTAAAGTGACACCAACGACATATCACAAGACCTTTATGACAGGATAACCTTAATTAGATCTGCACCTCTCAAATAGCCTAGCCAAGATGTGAAGGGCCCACTTCTTACACTTCCACCAGGGTAGCTCAGGCCGCTCTTCTTCATCAACTTGCATTGTTTCCTGAGCCAAAAACACCAGTCCAGTCAGCACATAGAGAAATGCAACAGAGCCCAAGAGATCATTCTCAAACTTGGTGGAAGATATAGGATCAAATTCTCACCGGGGGGACATCTCTGTCCACTACTGTCTTGAGAATCTCCATCCATTCTGTCAAGTTCTGTCTGTTGATGAGTTCCAAAGGGAGGTTATACTGTGCACACAAGAGAGCAAAGTCACTTTAAAAGGTCTCATACCTGATGTGTATGTCATCAACACAGAGCATATACGTACACACACACACACGTATATACACACACACATACATATACATACATATATATATACATACATACATACATACATACACACACACATACATATACATACATATATATATTAATATATATACATATATATACATATACATATGTATATATATTAATATATATACATATATATACATATACATATGTATATATATTAATATATATACATATATATACATATACATATGTATATATATTAATATATATACATATATATACATATACATATGTATATATATTAATATATATACATATATATACATATACATATGTATATATATTAATATATATACATATATATACATATACATATGTATATATATTAATATATATACATATATATACATATACATATGTATATATATTAATATATATACATATATATACATATACATATGTATATATATTAATATATATACATATATATACATATACATATGTATATATATTAATATATATACATATATATACATATACATATGTATATATATTAATATATATACATATATATACATATACATATGTATATATATTAATATATATACATATATATACATATACATATGTATATATATTAATATATATACATATATATACATATACATATGTATATATATTAATATATATACATATATATACATATACATATGTATATATATTAATATATATACATATATATACATATACATATGTATATATATTAATATATATACATATATATACATATACATATGTATATATATTAATATATATACATATATATACATATACATATGTATATATATTAATATATATACATATATATACATATACATATGTATATATATTAATATATATACATATATATACATATACATATGTATATATATTAATATATATACATATATATACATATACATATGTATATATATTAATATATATACATATATATACATATACATATGTATATATATTAATATATATACATATATATACATATACATATGTATATATATTAATATATATACATATATATACATATACATATGTATATATATTAATATATATACATATATATACATATACATATGTATATATATTAATATATATACATATATATACATATACATATGTATATATATTAATATATATACATATATATACATATACATATGTATATATATTAATATATATACATATATATACATATACATATGTATATATATTAATATATATACATATATATACATATACATATGTATATATATTAATATATATACATATATATACATATACATATGTATATATATTAATATATATACATATATATACATATACATATGTATATATATTAATATATATACATATATATACATATACATATGTATATATATTAATATATATACATATATATACATATACATATGTATATATATTAATATATATACATATATATACATATACATATGTATATATATTAATATATATACATATATATACATATACATATGTATATATATTAATATATATACATATATATACATATACATATGTATATATATTAATATATATACATATATATACATATACATATGTATATATATTAATATATATACATATATATACATATACATATGTATATATATTAATATATATACATATATATACATATACATATGTATATATATTAATATATATACATATATATACATATACATATGTATATATATTAATATATATACATATATATACATATACATATGTATATATATTAATATATATACATATATATACATATACATATGTATATATATTAATATATATACATATATATACATATACATATGTATATATATTAATATATATACATATATATACATATACATATGTATATATATTAATATATATACATATATATACATATACATATGTATATATATTAATATATATACATATATATACATATACATATGTATATATATTAATATATATACATATATATACATATACATATGTATATATATTAATATATATACATATATATACATATACATATGTATATATATTAATATATATACATATATATACATATACATATGTATATATATTAATATATATACATATATATACATATACATATGTATATATATTAATATATATACATATATATACANATACATATATACACACAATATATACACATATATTTACACTGAGGGAAAAAACTATTTGAACCCCAGCTGATTTTGTAAGTTTGGCCACTAACAAAGAAATGATCAGTGTACAATTTCAATGGTAGGTTTATTTGAACACTGAGAGACAACAATGACAAAAAAAATAAAGCAAAATGTGTTTCAAAAAGAGTTATGAATTAATTTGCATTTCCATGAAGAAAATAAGTATTTGATCCCTTATCCGTCAGCAAGATCTCTAGCTCCCAGGTGGATCTTATACAGGTAACGAGCTGAAATTGGCAGCCCTCTCAGCTCATTACCTGTATAAAAGAGACCTGTCCACAGAAGCAATCAATCAATCCAGATGCCATACTTTGCACCATGGCCAAGACCAAAGAGCTTTCCAAGGATGTTGGGGACAAGATTGTGGACCTACACAAGGCTGGAATGGGCTACAAGACCATCGCCAAGCAGCTGGGTGAGAAGGTGACAACAGTTGGTGCAATTATTCGCAAATGGAAGAAACATAAATTAACTGGCAATCTCCCTCGGTCTGGAGCTCCATGCAAGATCTCACCTTGTCGAGTTTCAATGATAATGAGAACGATGATGAATCAGCCCAGAACTACTCGGGAGGAACTTGTCAATGATCTCAAGGCAGCTGGGACCATAGTCACCACAAAAACAGTTGGGTAACACACTACGCAGTGAAGGACTGAAATCCTGCTGTGCCCGCAAGGCCTCCCTGCTCAAGAAAGTCCATCTACAGGCCCGTTTGAAGTTTGCCACTGAACATCTAACTGATTCAGAGGAAGACTGGGTGAAAGAGTTGTGGTGAGATGAGACCAAAATTTAGCTCTTTGGCATCAACTCAAGAACTGACTGGACTGTGGACTGTACCCTGCGGGTTGGGAGTGAGGTCTTGCCTCAGGTGGAGGAGTTCAAGTATCTCGGGTTCTTGTTCACGAGTGAGGGAAGGTTGGAGCGTGAGATCGACAGACGGATCGGTGCAGCATCAGCAGTAATGCGGTCGCTGTACCAGACCGTCGTGGTGAAGAGAGAGCTAAGCCGGAAGGCAAAGCTGTCTGTTTACCGATCGATCTACGTTCCCACCCTCACCTATGGTCATGAGTTATGGATCATGATCGAAATAATGAGATCGCGGATACAAGCGGCGGAAATGAGTTTCCTTCGTAGGGTGGCTGGACTCACCCTAAGAGATAGGGTGAGGAGCTCGGCCATCCGGGAGGAGCTCAGAGTAGAGCCGCTGCTCCTTCACATCGAGAGGAGCCAGTTGAGGTGGCTCGGGCATCTAGTCCGGATGCCTCCCGGGCGCCTCCCTTCGGGCATGCGCCGGGAGAAGGCCCACGGGAAGACCTAGGACACGCTGGAGGGACTATGTCTCACAGCTGGCCTGGGAACGCCTTGGTGTCCTCCCAGTGGAGCTGGAAGAGGTCGCTAGGGACCGGGAAGTCTGGACTTCCTTACTGAAGCTGCTGCCCCCGCGACCCGGACCCGGATAAGCGGAGGAAAATGGATGGATGGCATCAACTTAACTCGGCATGTTTGGAGGAGGAGGAATGCTGCCATCACTCCAAAAACACCGTGCCCACCGTCAAATATGGGGGTGGAAACATTATGCTTTGGGGGTGTTTTTCTGCCAAAGGGACAGGACAATTGCATCGCATCAAAGGGAAAATGGATGAGGGCATGTACCGTCAAGTGTTGGGTGAGAACCTCCTTCCCTCATGTCAGGGCATTGAAAATGGGTCGTGGTTAGGTATTCCATCTTGACAACGATCCAATACACACGGCAAGGCAACAAAAGATTGGCTCAAGAAAAAGCATATTAAGGGCATGTAATGGCCTAGTCAGTCTCCAGACCTTAATCCCATTGAAAATCTGTGGAGGGAGCTGAAGGTTTGAGTTGCCAAACATCATTTGAAACATTAATGACTTGGAGAGGATCTGCAAAGAGGAGTAGGCCCAAATCCCCCCCGAGATGTGTGCAAACCTTGTGGCCAACGACAAGAAACGGCTGACCTCTGTGATTGCCAACACAGGATTTGCCACCAAGTACTGAAGCACATTTGTCAAAGGGATCAAATACTTATTTCCTTCATGGAATTGCGAATTAATTTATAACTCTTTTTGAAACGCATTTTTCTGGATTTTTTTTGTCATTGTTGTCTTTCAGTGTTCAAATAAACCTACCATTGAAATTATGGACTGATCATTTCTTTGTTAGTGGGCAAACTTACAAAATCAGCTGGGGTTCAAATAGTTTTTTACCTCACTGTATATACATATACAGAACTTTAATAGATAAGATAGTACTCATTTGAGCATACATTTGAATCAGAAGAGTTATTTTATCTAAATTACAGCATTTTTCAAACTCTGGATTCTAATCCTACAAGACTCAGGAAAAAAAAGTAGCGACTGCTCTTGTTGGCTGTGTTTTTTGCATAGAAAATGTGGGTCTTGCAGTATTACCTGGAACAGGGCATAGAGGATTTTGAAGATCTGTTTCTGTATGAGTACAGAATCAGTGGAGTGGTTTGGTAGAAGTTGAATAAAACGGTCTTTCAACACGGGCATGAAGATGTGCATGGCAGCCACCAAAGGCTGACGCTCCTCTGGTTTCTTGTATCTGTTATGTACAGAGGACAAGTCAGTCACAAGCATGATGGTTGCTTACTGTTAAAAGGACACAATTTCAGAGATGAGATCACTGACTTACTCATAGTTTTTGACTAGCTGGTAAAGGCAGAGTAAGATGCCCAGCCATCCCCCACTGTTGTCAGACTGCAGGTAGAAGCCGATCTTGTCCACAATGGTCGTCCACTTAGCAGGGTAGTCGTACTTGATCATGTAATGGATACATGTTGTCAACTGGACCCTGTCGGATACAAGAACGGATAAGTTTTATGCTGCAACCCAGAAAAATGGTAAGTGTTCAATGGTTGACAAAAGTGATTAGGTTTGTTTGTCAAGACAACAGTCAACAGTCGAATAATTTATTCACAAACAAAATTACTTTCTCACTGCAATCAACACGCAAATGATTATTTTGGGCACTTGGACATCAGACCTTGTAAGTGGGATCATTCCTGACTTGTGCATAAAGTGTGTATGGTCACCTGATGCGCTCAGGTGAGTGGATGATGGCCTCCACTATAGAATCTCGAATGAACTGTCGGTCTTCCTCTGGGATCTTATTGATTTGAGGCGTCTCTGTGGAAGAACCATCTCCATCGCACCAGTGCTGGGTTATCATGTTCTTAAGGTAAATCACACCTTCATTGAAAGTGGGAAAATTATGTGTTAGGAGGCAGCCAAATGTATTAACATATCAATAGTAAAATATACATATCCATATTGCCACAGTCCAGACAAAAGTAAATACAGTGGTACCTTGACTTACGAGTTTAATTCGTTCCCAAACCTAGCTTGTAACTGAATTTACGTGTATGTCAATACAATTTTTCCCATAAGTAGTAACGTAAATGCCATTCATTGGTTCCAGTGCCCTCAAAAACCACGCCGTTTTTTTTTGTTTATATGTTTTTGAATAAGAATTACGTGTCTCCACAATCATTATTGTATAAGAAACTTATTGTAAAACAAAATAAAATAATGTAATTAAATAAACATGTTGTCTTAAGTGTACTTTACCTTGAAGAGCAGACGGAGATGTTGGCGGAGGTGTAGGAGGAGGTCGGAGTGAGATTTCATATTCGGACTAATTTACGGTACACTACATAATTCTATCCATCCATCCATCTTCTATGTTGCTTATCCACATTAGGGCCGTAAACAAAAACAAAACACTGCACACCGCCATTGTTGTGCACGTCTGTAAAGGGGTGGAGCTATGACGCAAGCGTTTTTATAGATGCTGGGGGGAGGCTGGAACTATGGCGCTATGGAGACGCTAACGGCGTCTTCAAATTTGTACACATTGGGACCCGGTTTCAAAAGTGTTCGTTTACAGACCCTGAAACTGGCGGCTTCATGTGAATGATGCGCGGGTTCGATAAAGTAGTTGTGCGTTTAGGCATCGGATCGTCTTCATCTGGATGGGGCTTTAATAGTTTGTATGCTCGTAAGTCACATCAAAGCTCGTATACTAAAACGAAATTTTGTTTGCGTAACGGCTCGTATGTCGGAAAAGTCTTAAGTTAATGCGCTCGCAAGTCAAGGTACCTCTGTGTATTTATGAATTACATCTGCTAAAAGGGCGTTATCCGAGTATTGATCCTGAGTGGATGTGCGTGTGTTAATTTGCTGACACAAATGACACCATATTGCAGAATTCTTGACATTTTTTTTAACTGTCAAAATTTTCTCACATTTTTCCCCTCACACTTGTGATGAATTTTTCTAAAGTTTTGATTGATTTGCATTTTCACATCGATCATAATAAATACCATCTAATGGATTTTTTTCCTGTGTAAAAAATTTCACATTTTTACATAATTCAGATTAATAGCCACACCAATGTGGGTGTTGATAGCTAGTCACCCTGCAGTAAGGTGGGTGATTTGTTCCTACAGTGGAGTGTAAGGAAGAGTGTGTCTCACTCTCTTGGTTGAGAATTATTCATTCATTCATTTTCTGTACCAATTATGTGTTTAATTTTTTTTATATATATTTTTAGTTTGAACACTGCAAAAACTTGAAATCTTATAAAGGATATTTGTCTTATTTCTGGTCAACCTGTCTATGTTTAAGGTTTATAAATGCATCGCTATTAATGAAATACACAATTTAGTCTTAGTAATGTGAATTAACTCATTATTTTTCTCCTTTTCTGTAAAACAGTCTAGGTGGAGTACTACAAAGCCTAAGAAAATACAGGTTTGTTCCTATTCACAATGTAAAATTTAAGAAATTAAAATGTTGAAAAACTTTTTCCTTGTGTATTTATAATTGTTCTTTAATAAAGAAAAAACATGTTTAATCAATTCCTCAATTAATTGAACACATTTTTAGTATAATAGCCAATTATTAAAATATTCACTCGCTGCAGCCCTAGTGTACAGTTTGGAGTTCAATCAAAATTTTCTGGAAAATACACCTGAAGAGGTAACATAAAAACTTGATAGGTTGAACCATCATGTGTGATGCCACATGAGATGTCAGCATAAGCTAGACTTCAGCAAATCTTGCAAGACTTCAGCTCGGTGGACAACACAGGACTGAGGCTGGATTTTTTTTTCCCAGTCGCTTTTATGTTTTGGGATGCAACCAGAAAAGTACAAATAATGGCCAAAGGGGAAACTGATCATTTAGAGCACAAACAAGTGTTGTTGTCAACATTAGCTTTCTTCGCTTATCCTCTGTCTTAACTTTCACCTCATTTTGAAACAGGAAAAAGTAAATGACAGTGACGTCAACAAATATTGTACTGGCTGACACTCACCTGCTTGCCTGACAGGCAAATCCAGCTGGTCAGTCATGGTAACACGCAACAGAGTGGATAAAAAGTTTACCTGGGTGTGACCCTACAAATCAGAAATGGAAACATCTTCAAGCAAAGCATAAAATAAAAGCTCTGATTTTTTTAAAAATACACACATGGATAAGTGTTTTGGTCTATTTCAATGGAATAGTTCCAGTTTTTATATATTTTTTAAATTAATGAACACAAACAGTTTCAGTTTTGAGAACATAAAAGAATAAAAAAACTTACCAAACATAAAAGAATAAAACTGTCACTACGAAATGTAGGAATGAAGAGGGTCAATCCCTGCTAATTTGGCTTTGTATATGTTAAATTTAGAAACATTGATATTCTACATTCCAGTTTATTACAATGCTTGCTTCAGTCACTACCGGGCCATCTTCCACAATCAACAAAAAACTGCCTATGACTAAGCATAGGTCTGTATTTAGAAACTGTGCACTTGACCAGAAGGACTACATCCTCCCCCAGACAACATGCTTTTCCCTCTCTGTACAACTTGACGACATGTATAGGATTTCTACCAGCACAATGACAAATTTGACACTTGCAAGTTGCAGTATGAACACAACCACATCTATGTAACTATTTACAGTAGCAAATCATATGAAATAATCATCCAAAATGCTATAGAACAGCATGAAAAAACATCCCGTTGATCAGGGCATAAAATGCATAATGCAACAGTTGCACAGCTCAAAGAAAATAACACTATGCATAGAGAAAACAAAGCAGTGACAATAAACAGGCCGTCCAACAGTTCAAGCATGGTTAGTATTTATCTTGCTGATGTCACCAGTAAGAAAGTGGTGTACATTCAGTTTAAAAAGCAATACTATAAAAGCAAACATATAACTTCTTAAAAAACAGAACAATACGCGTGACAACTTAAGCCAACTCTGCAAACGTGAAATGTTTAAGAGGTTGACAGAGTTCATTGTAGGCTGAAACAATGCGATGTAAAAGCACACACATACAAGTAAGCCTTGTACTGAACCAACACATTGCTAATTTGATACTCCGGGCAAATCCGCGTATGGCAATACCGACGAGAATACCCGGGTATTGCTGGCATTATAAATTATGTAGCAGTCAAAGTAGATGCTATAGCTAAGGGATATTTAAAGTATTTTTCGATGTTGAAACTACATGTCATTGCCTCCAGGCTTGTCAGTGACACGTGAGCAGCAGCTATGTAGCACAGCTCAGTAACCTCCTGCTAACTTATTAGCTATTAGCTTCGGCTAAAGGGGCTGTTTTCGCTTTAATATGCACACTAGCTCAAGTCCCACACTCGCATTTCACATTCTGTTTAGACAGCTTTCACTTCCCGTCTAAGCGTGTGGTATGGTAGCGGAATCTCTCTGAGTGAGAAACGACGAGGTAGCCAGTTTAGCGTTAGCCACACAGCTGGTTCACTGAGCTAGCGGTGGAGTCCGGGTATCTGGATTATTAATACAGAATTTAAGGCAAGTTGCTATTTGTGGTGTGGTTGGCAGTTTGTCAATAAAGGATGGGGATTTCGCACTCAAGCAATCAATGTACCAAGCCTGCGTGGTGGCACCATCTTGATGTTGTGAGCGACCGAGGCCCGATATGAGACCGCGCCACAACTGCCATCACCCATTTAATAGCTCAATATGAAGCCCAACTTTGAGCCTCACCTCGTTAAGTTTTCTTTCCGCTGCTTCTCGCAGATTGGGATCCATGGTGCCCCGCAGGGCCTCGACCAAAACCTCTGGGTCCATCGCAAAAACTCTTGCTTGCGGCTTGGATTTAGGCAATTTCAGATGTCTTATCAGTTCCCAGGCACTGCGCACATGGACGCACAGCTCTCCGGTTACCCGGCGCGAAAGGAAGAAGCAAATGAAGTACCCGGATAGATCAGCGCCAAATTTGTGCAAACGAATATCCGGCTGTGCCTGCACACCAATGGGAGTTGTAGTTTTTACTACAAATGTAACATTAACACTTATCCACTTCTACATGTTCCTTCGCCATACAAAAAACAACGTATAATTCACTGACATATATTACCACTCAAATAACTGTTCACTTGTTTTTTGCAAAATAAGTATATTTTTCTGTGTTTATTAGTCTCCCATAATCCAAAATGTGGTCATTTTCCCCAGACGATCACGTTGAGTTTAAAGACTTGTTGAAAATGCGCAGTAATATGAAAAAGGGGATGACAACTAGTAAATTTCAAAGCAAATTGATGTAATCACCTTTATGACACCATTGTAAAGTGACTTATGCAAACAGAGGATGGACACCTTGACGCAAAGTGCAGTGGCAAGTGTCAGAGGAGAGGGATCATATTTCATAAATCAGAACTGAGAACGTGTGACACTTCAAAATCAAGTTGAGTCAAAGTCAAAATCAAGTTCAATATTTTTTCATGGCGAATGTTAATATAACTGAAATAAAAAACATAGACACACAGTGTCTTGTTCCTCTAATAAAAACTCTAAACATAATAGATAAAATCATTTAGTTAAGCACTTAAGTTAAGAATTTAGTTGGCACTAGACGTTGATCAAAAAATAAACAATTTCCGACAAAATACCGCTGTGGCATTTTGTTTTCATCCAAAACACGTCACTGGGTGTAATATGTGTTCCAGTTGGGGGCGCTGTCCTGAATCGTACGAGTTAATGCAGTGGACGTGAAAGTCAAGGGTCGTCCTGTGTAACGTGTCAGCAGACTGCCCCCATACCGGTGTCGTCTATTCCTCTGCTGGCGCTTACATAAATTGACACCCGTCGTTGGACTTTATCCCAGAAAATGGCCACAAAGCGGGGGGATAAACGAAACAATGACGGCTTGGCTTTGTCACAGGAGGAAGTGGGCGCTAATGCTAAGGGTTTCATAGCACTGGCAGGTAGGGTTATTCTCGTAAAAGCTAACTCTCACACAGTCTGTGCTTGGTTGAATAGTTAAATATTAAAACACCCGGAAGCAGAAGTTACCCCATTTTCTCCGGGAATACCGATTTTGCTTGGGCTTCCCTGTTGGAACACAATATGCTAGTTGAATGTAGCTAACGACCACTTACAAAAAGTAGGTTAAGTTAGCTTAGCGTAAGAACACAAACATGCAGTGTGTATGTCACGTGATTAGCCTAACTGAGGAGCATTGCGAAATGTTTTTTTCCCACGCCTGGCATAAACAAAAGACTTCTAGAGTATTTATTCCATGCACATATTTAGCTCAAGCTATCTATCCTCTTTGGACTCATTTGTAAGGATGATGTAATGCACTTAAAATAAAACTGTTCACGCTTTCCCTACTTTTGGGGAAAACGCCTTCGTTTATAAAGTGCTTACTATCGAAACTCAAAATAAATATTGCTTTTGATATAACTGAAGTTTACTTAGCAGCAGATTTGAAAGAGCTGTTTCCTTTATTTTTCTCAAGTTGCTGCTTCTCGCTTGAAGTTTTCTGGCGCCTCACTCTTTGAAGCCCACTGCCGTGTAACCAGTAAACTATGTATCAATCACTACAGCCCCCAGGAACCTTTTTAATCATTAAACGTTAACTTGTTCAAGTTGTTCAATACTGAATAAAATAAAATATGTCCTGCATCAAAAATCAATCCAAACTCTCTATTGATCTCTGGTGTGACCCTATCTAACTTATTGTGTGGAGATATGGGGAAATAACTACAAAAGTACACTTCACTCGCTTTGTGTACTGCAAAAAAGATCAATTAGGATAATCCATAACGTGGCGTACAGGGAACTTACAAATCCATTGTTTAAAAAATCACAGTTATTAAAATTTTATCTGGTAAACCTTCAAACTTCTAAAATGATGCATAAAGCAAGCAACAACCAGTTACCATAGAATGTCATACATTTTTTTAACAAGAGGGGAGAAATATGATTTTAGGAATAAACTAAACTTAAAACACAAATATGCAAGAACAGCACAAAAAACATTTAGTACTTCGGTATGTGGAAAGTAAAACAATGCTCTACAATGAGTGACTTCAAGATAAAAATTACAAACAGTTGATGTTTACAAAATACAAAGAAGAAGACTTGTGAAATATTGTGTACATCCAAGGTCATATCACTACATTTCTTGGAGAGTCAATTTTCTGTCTGTTGACTGTCAATGCTATGTTTGTTACTATCATCTTATACTTGTACTAGGAATTTTTTCATTCCTAGTGAGAACATTGTCTCTACTACAACAATGTTTTGTTACAATTGTTATACACCACTCATCACTATTATCATTATTATTATTATTATTATTTGTTATGAGTATCATTCATCAAGACAGCAATATAATTTATTTACCATGACAAGGACTACTATTCAACAAACTGTCACATGACCTTACTTATGCATTCAAACTAAGTAACTGCAGGAAGTGTACAAATGTATTGAAATAGGGGAGAGCCTACGGGGGTAGGAATTAATAAACTTTGCTTCTTCCTACTCCTTTTGGACACGTGGAACTGTCAATTGTATTAAGTGATGTATTCCAATGTAATTTACATGCCTGTTCTGAACTGATCCGGAGGCTATATCGATCCCCGGCGACTTTGTCTTTTGTGTAAAAACGACTAGGAACAGAAAGTAGAATTTACATATAAATAAACACATTTATGATGTAGGCCAAAAAAAAAAAGCTTTCCTTCCTTGAATGACCAGCAGCTGCCACAGGTATACAACCACACGCTTCACACATTTAAGAAAACCAACTGAAACCTATACTGTATGTGCAAGCAAACAATCAATGACTGCTATTCAGATGCAACTATAGATGTATTAAATCTCTTTTTGTTGGTTAAAGATGATGTGCAGCTGCCCATTACATTTCCCCTTGAACATATCATTTTGTTACCCATTTTGTTACCATGGAATAAACATAGTTAATAATGTAAATTATAATCATTCTCAACTTGGCAAAAGTGATGCAAATTATTTTTTCCCTTTCTCGCAGACAGTCGTCCCGTTGCAGGCAGCTCAGCACGCATGTCTCTATTCATTCTGTTGGCTATCTTCACCTGTTCAGCCTCAGTCATGTACCTGGTCTATAGGAACTTTCCAGAGCTTCCCGAGTAAGTAGTTTCATGTTGTCCTGATAACAAGTGCAGTTATAGACCACAGCAAATTTGTCAGTCACACTGCCGCACATAAAATCAAGTGGACTGTAGTAAACCTTTTTTAAAAACCTTTGTCACCAGTGAATTAAGACCACCAGTTAATTTTTTTACCATATAAATCAACGGCATGTAAAAATAAAATACATCAGATCCAAATTAATCAAAGGTTGAGAAGAGTTGGCTGTGGGGAATCTATGTAATGGCTATCATTGGTGTCTTAATGAAATAAGTTACTATTTGATAAACTGTCAGCCTGGAAGCCAAAACTAGTTTGTAGTTGAGTGATGTTGTCAAATGTTTTTCTTTTTAGTGATGAAATGGACAAAATCAAGATCCCCAAAGACATGGATGATGCTAAAGCTTTGGGAACCGTGTTATCCAAATACAAAGACACTTACTACAGCCAGGTCTTGGTGGCCTACTTTGCAACATATGTTTTGTATCCTCAGGAAAAAAGTACACCCATTGCAACCATTTGTAACCCTTTTGCCTTACTGTCATTAAGGGAACTGCACTTTTTTAAGAATTTTGCCCATTATCTACAATCCTTATGTGAAACATGAACATATACAGTATGTATTTCTTTTTTCTGAGATCAGAAAATATAAAAACATTAAAAAAGGCCGCTCATTACTGCATATAATGGGAAACACTTATTCTGCCTATAAAACTTTTGGAAAAAAACTCAAAAAAGCACCAACAACACTTGCTCGATTTGCATATAATGTGATGTTGTTCATATTATCATTATTGACATTGTTACGCCAATCAAACTACTAGCTTGACTACACTCTCGCCCACAGCGTGTTAGCGCCACGCTCACATTGTCTCAGACCACTACCAAAAAGGTAATGGCTACATATTTCAGCTGACACCATTGTTTTTGTGTTTTTATTTCTGAGTTTGGTAAAGTTAACGCTAGGTGTAGGCATTCATTTCTATGTTGCTTTGTGAAAACAATGTGCCGGTAATGCTTAAAATGACCAAAATATGGCAAAATACTGTAAGTTTTACATGTTATCATGAATGTACCTATTATTATATGGTCACAGAATGTATATAAAACCATAAAATCTTGTTGGAGGTTTTTGGAGGCGTGTTCATAGCGGTCTTTGTAGGGGCATAGGCGCATCCTATTACGTGCAGTAACAAACCGTGTCTTTTTGTCTGTTTTTTAATCTTCAATATGCACAGAAAAGAGAGATGTGTGTTTATGTCTCCCATAACGATTGTGGATGATTCGCAAAAAAGTGCATGTTCCTTTAATATGTGAGAAAACACTGTTATTTCATTGAATCTGTGCAAGTCTGTATGATGTTTAATGTCTCAAAAAAAAAAACCTTGACACCTTCATCAGCCTACAGACATTTGCAATCCCTGGATCAATTTTCCTCAGCATCCTGTCTGGATATCTTTACCCATTCCCCTTGGCTCTCTTATTAGTCTGCTTGGTGAGTAAGAAGTCTTATTAGTAGACTGTGAGATTGATATTGTATTACCTTTAATAACATATTCCTGGGATGCACTGGATTTTTGTGTTTGGTATATTTGAAATCTGATGTAGGCCTATTGTTGTATTTTATTGTAAAATGTTCACAAATGTAAGGCTTTTTTTTGTCAAACAGTTGATGACACTGCTTCTCCAAGCTTCCCACTAAGTTGTGGAACTACATTGTATTTTTGAGCTTTCAGTGCACTCAGGCATGTTGTAATTTGGGTTTGTGAAGGTGACAAATGCAGCTGTCACTATGTTTTTGTGTCATGGCAGTGTTCTGGTTTGGGGGCTTCTTTTTGCTACATGCTCTCCTACTTGGTAGGCCGGCCCATGGTCTACAAATACCTCACGGAAAAAGCCCAAAAGTGGTCCCAGCAGGTAAGGGCAATAGTGACTGAATGGCAAGTGAAGGCACATTTTAACGTGCTAATTATGTTCACAATGCATCATTTGGATATATTGATTAGAAAGCCAATCAATTGACATCTCCCTTAACTAACGTTTGCTTACTTTTCACTGGCAGGTTGACAAACATAGAGATCATTTAATCAATTACATAATTTTCTTGAGGATAACTCCCTTCCTTCCTAACTGGTTCATCAACATCACCTCACCAGTCATCAATGTGCCCTTAGGAGTTTTCTTCATTGGAACCTTTTTAGGTAGGTATTTGTGATTTCTTGTATGTTAGCTGGAATAATTTTATTACTGAGACATCTGTGCCGTTAACAGGTGTGGCACCGCCATCTTTCGTGGCCATCAACGCAGGTACAACACTGTACAAACTGACTACAGCTGGAGAGGCCGTGTCCTGGAACTCTCTGGCTGTGCTCGGCATCCTGGCTGTGCTCTCCATCTTGCCTGTCTGCTTCCAGAAAAAGCTGCAGCAGAAACTAGAGTAGATCACTAAAGACCTCAGAACCTGATCTGTAGGGTGATTCCACTCCCAGTAACACACCCCGCCCCATCCTATTTACTCCCAAATCCTTTGCCTCAGGAACGTGCGTCAAGTTGCTTGCCTTGGTCACAAATGCATGATGTCCCGTTGGGAGATTCCCCCGGCAATGACATGCCTCAACCACATGGTCCACACAGTGGTGGTTTCTTCCTGATGTTTGAACTGGCCACCATGCGCACATGTTTTGTTTTATGTGAATTACTTTTTTGATTGTTGCACACCCTCTGTATAAGAGAATGTGCTTTTTTATTTAAGGCACTGCATTGAATGGTTTGGTCCTTGGTAGTCAGTTAAAAGCACTACTTTGTAGGATGTTGAATAGAATCAATCAGTTTCAAATAGTTTTTTTTTATTTTAAGAAAACAGTGGCTCTAATGTCCTCCTTTTTAATTTGTTATAGTGTTATTGCCTGCTAAAAACAACCTAATTTCATAGTAATTTCCACCACTGTGGAATTCTCCCAGTAAATGACATCAACATCCTACTTGTAGCACCTAAACATTCACTCCCTTTCATGTTTTAGGATTAGTTTCTGTTTTCTTGGTCTCTTGATCCTTAAAAAACAATAACTGTCAGAGTGTCAATGCTATGTTAAAAGTGACGTTTAGTCTTTAAATATATCTGGTGCTTGCTTAAGCAAATTTAAAGTCCAGAGGAGAACATTAAATATGTACAGTCAAGTAAAAATGAAACCTGACAGTGATACAGTAAGCAGCTTCTGTTTATTTGGTTAAAGTTGTTGAGTTCTACCTCTTAAACGTGCCTGGATCTTCTGCCATACAGTACCTTTTTTTTCAAATAACTGAAGCTATAGCATAACATTTCAAAACTATACATGTTTAAACAATAGGTTAATACCCGCTTGATTGGAATTATCAGGAATGAAATGTGTCACGTGTTGAGCTTTGCTAATTAGGGATGATGATGCACGGCTGTATTTAAAGAGCTTATCTGCATCTACATCCTCTACACTGCTCCATTGCAGATTTGTGCCAACCAGCTATTTTAGGAAAGATCTAACCTTTGTCCAATTATGTTCATTTTATTTTGTGATTCTGTTTTTGCTGCACTGTACTAACTACTGCTGTAAATGTACACACAGGCAAGATGGTTTTATAACAGATTGCTTGAATTTTTTTAATCTACTTATTTATAGTCTTGTCGGATTTTGTTTGAATTTTATTCATTGGATCATTAAAAGTCTTAATTGTAAACCATTTTCTGTTAAGTACTGTAAAATTTAAAAAAAATGCATTTTGAAAGATGTCGTATGTAAAGCTCTAGTTGTGTGTAGACTATGCTAATGTAAGAAATTTCATCCTAAAAATTTCATCTCCTACATTTTCCTTTTCATTCATGAATGAATGCATTAAAATGTTCCTGTCAGAGCTGTGAAATTTGTTTCATGTTTCTCACTGCACTGGCTTAGAAGAAGGCAGTGTTTCATTGGGTCCTTCAGTTGGTAAATTGAAGGACCCCCACCTCTCGCCCATAGCCGGCTGGGATAGGGTCCAGCATTCCCGCGACCCTAATGAGGATAAGCGGCATAGAAAATGGATGGATGTCTTAATAACATTCTGCATCAAATTGGTAAGCATGGCGTTATTCTATCTTGTTATGAAAGTCTTTTGCACTCTTAAACCCTCAACATTCACACGTTTTGTTTTTAAATTAATATACCTAGAAGGTGCCGCTAGATGGCGACAATGTAACAGGGACGATGGTGTTTGGCGTTTCTGGCATTTAGTAATATTGTACAAAATGAGGCCGAGTGTACTCTTTGCCCATGTAATCTATTATTAGTCATTAAGGGTAAGGAGAAATTGTGATGAAAATAATTGCAATAAATAATTGCAGCCATTGTCTGGAAACTAATATTGTAGGTTAAATGGGAAATTATCGCAAATTAAATAATCCTGTTGGGTTTATTCGAACATGAGCAGACTCAATACGACATTTGCGACCAAAGACTTTGGGTGGGATGGAAACGGCTTGGGGCTGCAACGATTCAACTAAAGTCGGAGGCAGTGTTACCGTAGCCGGAAGTGTAGTGCATTTTATCAAAATAAGATTTTGGGGAATCCGATACAAATTAAACAATGAACGTCTCAAAATATCTTGTCTACTAAATTTAAATGATGTTTTTATACTTCCAGAGTTCCAACTCAGATGGAAGTTATAATAATGTCATGATTAAAACATTGTTATTCATAGTGTCTTATGGGATTATTTCGTGTTTTAACGAGGATAAGCGAGGATAAGGTGTATGGGACGCGAGAACGATTCGAGAGCAACAAACTGTCCTCCATTTGGTTAGGGGGTTTTGTTTCGAAGGGCACTAACCGGAACTCTCTTGTTCCTATTGGGCAATTGAGTAAAAGACTTGCTGCTGGGCTGGTCCGTTGGTTGGAGATTCTGTGGATCCAAAGAAGAGCTGTAGGTATCATCCGTGATGGCAGACACAAAACGTTTCTGCTCTTCCACCTAATATGCTCCCTGTTGCGGGGAAAAGGGAGCCACCGGACCAGTCTCAAAATGACCACCGGCATCAGCCCCGTCTCCTGTCGGTTCGCAGATTATTTTGTGGTCTGTGGACTCGACACCGAAAGCGGGTTGGAACCAGACGAACTCTCCGGTAAGAGAGGACATTTTGGGCCGATTATGTCACTGTAAAATGAAAGGTTTAGAATATTTGGTTAGCGTTTTGGAGCCACTTTACAAATGGTTCTTGTATTTCCCCCCCAAGCGAGCGCAATTTATTGTTATTTACGCAACATATATGGTGCTAACGTTGAAGCTACAGGCCTGGCTCGGTTCCTTTCCCCAGCCTTGTTTGTTTGTAGTGCTCAGCACGGGGATTAATGCCTTGTTGTGTGTGCAAATCCCCACGTTCGTTTCCATTGACACAGACCACACATCCTGGGGCTTGAAATGCTTCTAATGTTTCGTTTTATCAACAAATTCTATCAAACGTATTGGATTTTGATTATGTTGTACCTCACATGAATATGTCATTGTAGCTTAATGCCGTCATTGGCTGAACCATTCTTTCTAAAAGAATAAATAATAGTAATATATAAATAATATGGACTTTGTTTTGTATTACATTATTGTGCAAGAATCCTGCTTAGTATATCATTTCATAAGAGCATTTTATGAATAGCACGCCCATTTCACCATCATTCACTCATCTTGGGTTTCTATTCATGGTGGATTTACAATATAGAAGTAAATATTTTGTTTGTGTAGTGTTTACCGCACCCAATTGGTAGACTTTCGTCATGACACATTTTCTCAGTCTGATTTATCTAGTTCCTCTGTAAGTCAAGCCAACAAAGTGATGGAATACTTTCTTTCTTTGTGTGTCTCAAGTCAGTTTATTTAGACTGCAATCTGTTAACAGGTTAATCAAAGTACCATGCAAGATGTACGTTAAGGATGTGACACAATGTGATGTCACATTTTCACTGAATTACATTAAAGCCTGGCTTAAGTGATGCTCTATCTAATTTGGTCCCTTTGGATGTGCAAAGTGAAGCTGGAAGGCATACACTTGATGAGCCTTTGTGTTATGGGTTCTTTATTATCAGTTTGTATCAGACGCAAGACTGTGAGATAAACAATTACATCTTTTGTTTGATTCGGACCAGAGTTTTTGCACCTTCCCCTTCTGCTTAAGTAATGTCCTGTATGTGTGTTCTAAACATGAGTCCTAGTCCCCTACTATTTACTTACAGTGGTGTGAAAAACTATTTGCCCCCTTCCTGACTTTTTATTCTTGTTTGTCACACAAAATGTTTCTGATCATCAAACACATTTTAATATTAGTCAAAGATAACACAAGTAAACACAAAATGCAGTTTTTAAATGAATGTTTTTATTATTTAGGGAGAAACAAATCCAAACCCACATAGCCCTGTGTGAAAAAGTAATTGCCCCTGCACCTAATAACTGGTTGGGCCACCATCAGCAGCAATAACTGCAATCAAACGTTTGCGATAACTTGCAACAAGTCTTTTACACGCTCTGGAGGAATTTTGGCCCACTCATCTTTGCAGATTTGTTGTAATTCAGCTTTATTTGAGGGTTTTCTAGCATGAACCGCCTTCTTAAGGTCATGCCAGAGCATCTTAATGGGATTCAGGTCAGGACTTTGACTAGGCCTCTCCAAAGTCTTCATTTTGTTTTTCTTCAGCCATTCAGAGGTGGATTTGCTGGTGTGTTTTGGTTCATGGTCCTGCTGCAGCACCAAAGATCGCTTTAGCTTGAATTGACGAACAGATGACCAGACATTCTCCATTTAGGATTTTTTGGTAGACAGTAGAATTCATGCTTCCATCTATCACAGCAAGCCTTCCAGGTCCTGAAGCACCAAAACAACCCCAGATCATCACGCTACCACCACCATATTTTACTGTTGGTATGATGTTCTTTTTATGAAATGCTGTGTTACTTTTACGCCAGATGTAACGGGCCACGCACCTTCCAAAAAGTTAAACTTTTGTCTCGTCAGTCCACAAGATATTTTCCCAAAAGTCTTGGCGGTCATCATTTTGTGTTCAATTATGTTATCTTTGACTAATACTTAACTATTTTTGACAAAAAGTCAGGAAGGGGGCAAATAGTTTTTCACACCACTGTATATCAGGGAAAGTGTGGGGTTGGATAACATTTTTTTTCTTGGGAATGGTTGTGAGGTTTTCAAAATCCTAAGTAAATGAGAAAAGCTTTTGTGGTGGAAAGAATATGTTGATGTGTTTATTGTTTATGTCTTAGAGCATTGACATCAAGTATTTTATTTGTATTACATGTATACTTGCTTGAAAGTGAAACCAACACACACTTATAAAAGTAAAACAATGCAATGTTATAATAATCATGGAATTGTGCACTTAGGCAGCTTATAAAGCGACAGATATGTAAATATTCATGACATTATCACATATCAGGGGTGGGTAAACTACGGCCTGGGTGCCACATCCGGCATGCCAGGTGTTTGAATGCGGCCCGCCAGATGCTTCCAAAGTGTTATATAAACTTTTAACATACAAGCTAGCAACATGACTTGCACATAGTCAACAGTCAATCTGCGACAACCTTTTGATGCTTTAAGTAGCTTTTCACGTGCAGCGATCCAGACTACCTCTACCCACTGTGCAAAAAAACACAAGTAACCCATATGTGAACACAGCAACGACAACAAACCTACCCAATGCACTGTCTGGAAGGTAAAAAGCAAAGGACGTCGACACAATCCTAAATAGTCAATGTTTTGTCGTTCATAGTTCATATTGTATATAACAAAAAACAAAACTGTAAAATTCAATTTTGTTGTTTGTGGTCTAATTTAAAAAAGGGACACAAGAACATGCTGATTGTACGATACTATTATTAATAAAATAAAACAAATATGGAATGTTGGAATTTTAAGCATAAATTGTATGTGTCTATCAAATATATAGTCTGGCCCTCTGGCCAATTTGTTAAGTCAAAAGTTTACCCACCCTTGCTGTATATGATATAATGTACCTCATGTAAATGTAGTTTTTGATGTTTGGTTTAAGTTTTGTCACAAAAGTGAGAGACTGCGGTGTCTAATGCCACCCTTTCTAATTTGGGCCTGTGCCAATGTGTTCTTGTGTTACCTGTTACAACCTGTGACAGTTAAATCACACGAAATTGTCCACTTTACTGTACAGAAGTGTGCTGTCGTTAATGGTGGAAATAGTGCTTGGTTTGTCACAAAACATCTTGAAGAAACCAATGAGTACTGGACTTCTTGCAGAATATCAATACACCTTACAATTATCAGGAGTCACACTCTGATTTCTCTTGAATAAGGTTAATTCCACTTAGGCTGCTGCTGAATGTTTGTTTCCTGCAAAAAAATCTATATAGGAATCTTCTCAAAGAAAGTGGCATTGGTTATGCTTCTGAAGGTGCATAAACCTTCTAATGTGACTTTTTTAAAGGTAATGTTTGCTGTCCTCTTTCTGTAATGTCCCTTTCCAAATACAGGGTGTGCACTTTAACCCTAATGTTCAGACAACGCAGCAATTTTGACATATTGGGAGTCAGTCAACAATTGAGAAATGTACAATGAGTTTATCTCTTTGTGTGTCCAGCATGAGAGTGAATTGCCTGTGGTGAGTCAGTGTGCAAAGCAGTCGAAGTCGAGGTGAAAGTGTTATGTCATATATCAAAGCAATATCATTTAACCCGAAACAGTTACTTTTCAAATAATCTGATCACCCCCACACACACTTCCTATTTTCACTTTGACAATGAGGTTCCTCTTTGAATTCATGCAAATCAAATGATGTTGTGTACATTTGCAGCCACTGTTGCATTTGAATCTAAAACTACATCCCGGTATAGTCCACAATGAGCCTGCACAACCTGAAACCAGCCATTGTCCATTTGCAAGGCCTTTTGAATGCAGAGTGGGTGCATTTAAAAATGCTAAGCTTGCATTAGTAGACTGTGAAAATGCTGGCATGTGAATGTCACTTGTGCTTTCATTAGCTGTGCTTAGGGGCAAAAATATAAAGCTGGATTTTTATTTGGAGTGACAGTCTGATTCGAGAAAATATGTCTCACTGGTTTTCAGCATCTCAGACAAAGATGATGCTTGTTAAGTTTTAGTAAGGATTTAAATTTTGAGTGTCCAGCAAGTTGGCTACGCATTTCACTTCTAGCAATTTTCTGGACAATCACAGATCTTTTAAAAAGCCTGACCTGCCTTTTACGATTTTGGCTGATATTGATTTGATTTTTTAATGTAATAACTGACAGCATACACATTCAATGTTCCAAACTTATTTTGCTGAAAAATACCAGTGAAACAATGCAAAACTTGTTGTTTAACCGTTGCTGTTGTTATCTCAAATAAATAACAAGTTTAGGAAATTTCAACCATTCAAGTTAAACCGTTTTGTATTATTTAATTGATTATCTTTGTCACAAACTTTCATGTCACTAAATGACAACGTGCCAACAGGCTGAAACTGACATTAGATTGGGTTTAACAGGCACGAAAAAGTATTTAATCGTGTAGCACACAACACACACACAGCTCGCAAGGAGGGTTCACTCACTCATTTAATTCTCAACCAACATGCCCAGGTGTTAAGACTGATGCTCAGTGGGAAACCTCTTGTCATCCAGCCCGTTTGGGGGGGGGGACAAACACGCATGCACACATCAATATATGGAGCCCGGCAAAAGTTTGTTTTAATTTGTCGTGCGGTTAATTTATTGATTGATTGTGACAGGCCTACTTACTCTTAATGTATTGCTGTCCCGATGTAAAATACATAATACGTACATAATTACGGAATCTTAATGATTACTGACACACACACTGACATAGCTAATGAAATTCCGAAAACATTGTTATGGTGGTTGATGAATGGGCCATTATAATCTCTAGGGGTATCATGGTCAAAGTATTGGTATTCGGTTTTTTTTTATGGAGCCATCGGTTCGGTGTAGAAGCATACCAGGTACGCATTGAAAGTGAAAGACAGGAAGTGTTTCTTGTGTCGTGAGTTTACTTGGTAATCGAATACAAGCGGCCACGAAAGTTGAAGTATTTGCAGCGGGAGTGGAGATCATGACATGCAGTCCACCCCTACAAGTATAGGAGTGTGCATTACAACCAGGATAAAGATGATGTGTGAAAGTGTGGGCCCGTGATACACTGTAGAAGGGGGGAAAAAAGCAAAATGGAGCAAATAGGCATTATATAACAAGAAAAAGCAAAGTTATTGGTGCTAACTACTAATATCACAAAGATTGGTCATTAAATATATAGCTATTTTTAAACCTTTAAAAAAACATTATACTGTAAATATCACAATGGACCCTTGCATTGGTATGTGTCCCTTGATGGAAAAGTTTAGACAGCTTTGACGTAAACGGAAGAAGACAAGTAGATAAGACAAAAGCAGTGAGCTGTCATTGTTCAGCTATAAGGTGGAACTACTAATGCTGCACTTGAGCCAATAAGGAACTTTCATTGACTAAAAATAAGCATCCACACTTATTGTTGTAATTAAGTGCATTGTTTCACTTTCTCCAAAAGAAAACTTGTAAATTATACTATTTTATATATCATGTTTTTTTATTCATAATTTTTATTTATTGGATGAGTCATTTTATGCTTTGGCCGGGTTCCAGGCTAAGTTTGTATTACTAAGAGCACAGTGGCGCCTAACTTGAAGTGTTAGGAGTGCAAGCATAAAATTTAGGGGTGCACAACAAAATCGACATGCATAATAAATATTCACATTTACTCTCATTTTCAGTGTATAACTGGTAAATACTTGAACAGGAATTTCATAAACTATAATATTTTAAATTTACATTTTATAGTGCTGGAGTTGACACATAAACAGCTTACTGGCCACAAAGAACAAGCAGAAATATGGACAAGTAGACATATTACACGGGTCGCGGCACATTTTATATTTCACACTGGCATTGTGTTTGTTTAGAGTGCTGTGTTTTAATTGTGTGGTGCCAGTGTTACTTGAAAATTTCGTGTTCCCTGCATGTTGTGGGTATCGGCAGCATAATTTACAGCCCATTGAGTACTAGTCAGATTACTGAAATAATTTGGCTTCTTCATTTTTCACACCCCAGTGTGACAGTAATATTTATACTATACTGTGATTATTGGACATACGCCGTGTGGCTTCCAAAACGCTACATGGCGCCTATCAGTGACTTGTGATCGGTGGAGGCAGAGCCAAGTTTCCTGTTGTTTTGAACCAGTACTCAGAGAGCAAGTCACTTGTTTCTCTTGCGAGACCTGGCAACATGTTTCCGTGTCTGGACTGTAAATGTGCATGAGAAGGAATTCTATGAGTCACATTGTGCTGTCAACTACTGTATGTCTTCACTGAAGTGACTACGCAAAACAAATACCTGCCAGACACTGTTGTTGACGACCATCTTCACCTGGATTACTAGCAGTTTTGTACAGAAACAACAGTTTAGATCGTACCTAAAGTTACATCCACCGAACATGAAAACATATTAGCTTGATCGGCAGCAATCAACAACCACTGAACATGTACACATATTACCTTGAACAGCTACCAGCAATGTGCATACAGCAAACATGTAGTAATTTTTACATAATCACGGCCCACTTGGACACAATTAATTCTAGATCACATATTGCCATCGAGACTGGTGCATGCACAGAACACCACCGCCGCTCCAGTAGCACGGACATGAAAGAATTGCGTAATTTAGTTATGTTAATCTGACTTTTAAAAAGCCAAACAATTTAATTAGACGCACATGCACAAGTACATGAAACATTAGTCGTGACCATTTATTTGCAGTCTGGAGCCTTGTTTCGTGCCCTTATTGTACCGAAAATTAACCAGACGGTCACCTTAATACCGAGGCATGTATCAAATCGTGAGGATTTGTCAAAATCACACCATTTTCAAGCTTGTTTGATCGGCTGTTACATTATGCATCTATTTAATGACAAATTACCACAAAACAGCATAACGATAGTGACCAGACTTTGTGAAGATCAGCTTTGTGAATGCATTGGTCCATTTATCTTCTATGCTTAGTTGCGAGTATGCTGGAGCCTATCCTAGCTGACTTCAGGGAAGAGGCGGAGTGCTTTGTGAATACAGTACAATTTAAATATAGCCAGTCATAGAAATAAAACGCAACTAGCTCCATGGCTTTGTCAGAGTAGCTTTAATAGTGAGGAAAGTTGGAGGGACCTGCACTTTTCAGATATGCATACTGAATGCACACTGAATGGCCCTAAGCTATTCTTCCAAAGTATTTCAAATGGTTGAAAGACAGTTTTACATTTACTTCGGGTGAAACTTAAAAAAAACATTTTAGCCAGACAAAATCCCGGAATTGTGTTTTATGAAACTGACTATGATGTCACCAAAAAAAAACCCTTTCTGCTGTGCAAACACAAGAGTAAGATCTGGGGCTCTGATCACCCACATCCTACTTACAGCATGTCAGTGCTGTTTACTTTTGAATAAAAAGGGCTTTCTCATATTGATTGTTTTCGGTTTAAGTCAAAGGGAGGAAATGGTGTGGAAATTCCTGTTAGCTGTACTATCTGACCAAAAAAAAATCTCACAGGTGTTTCTTGACGCACTGCAGTGGCACCCACAATTGAGTGATAATATTTGCAAGAATGTTTATGCAATTGTGGCATGATTAACCAATTGATTCTTGATTTTTTTATGTAAAAATGCTTAAAATAAATATGGCCTGACCTGACATTAGTCAGAGGGAAAAGCTGCTACTGTTGATATCTGTATTGGAAATGAAGAGCTGGACAATATTGGTGTATCAGATATTGGTAAGAAAGCAGTTGATAACCTTCTCTAAAATAGGCGTTAGTTAACTTTGTACTCGAGCATTTTGTGAAAATTTGATATTGATTTAGGACATGTGTTTTATCCCTGATCATTTAATGGTCAGGGCCACTGAAATTGAATTACTTACTGCAATTTTCACGTTATAATAAGTCTTTGTAACCCAGATTGGGAAATAACTGTTTATTTGTGGCCTCACTTGGGAAAATATTCATAACTGGACTTCAAATATAATATAAGAAAATAGCTATCGTCAGCAGTCAATTTGCTCAGCTTTGCATACATATAGCCTGTATCAGTCTAAAGGTGACCTAAAAGTTGCTTGTAGTGCCTGAAGGTGTGCTTCAAAAGCTGCTCACTATTAATAATTGGTGTTTTTAAAAATGGTACAATGATATCAGCGTTTATATAACAAGATGCAGGAGTTTATGTACATTAACAAAAATAACCAAATTGGTCTTTTGGCATAAAATGATCTCGAATAGCATATGTATGACCCTGCTGCCTCATAGACGACACTGTAAAAGGGCGCAGTCAGGGACCCAAGTACGTTCATATGTAGGCTCTGCTTATTTAGATGTAAAATATCCTTTAGAATTTCACAGACAAAACACTCTACCTTTCATCTTTTTTCAGCAAACCAATGAGGATGACTGGCCCAACAAATAAAACTAACACGGGATTACATATTTCTGTGTGTTTGCAATTGTTTGGATGTAATCTTAAAATGTTTTGTTTACTTCTCAAAACCCCCAGATAATGCTTCGCAGCTTGAAATGGATTTGTCAGATGGTTTGTTTTAGACAAGAGTTTGCTTCTCCAGCCCATCTGGATTATGATGATTTCAACTGTTGGTATCGATTCAACTTTAGATGTGCCGATGACACTGTAATATTTGTGAGGAAACAATTGACACAGAGAAATGCAATCTCAATTCCAAGCACGAAAAGAGTGAATTCCATTGTTTCAAAATCATGCAGGCCTGGTGATGGAGATGCAGGATATAGCAAGATAATGAGCTGTATAAAATTTAAAATAAAATGTGTTTTGTTTAATTTATAAGCTGAAATAAGGTTAACTGGTTAAACTCTGATCATTCATTCATTCATTTTCTATACCGCTTATCCTCATTTGGGTCGCGGGTATGCTGGAGCCTATTCCAGCTGACTTTGGGCGGGAGGTGGGGTACACACTGGATTGGTCGCCAGTCAATTGCAGGGAAGATATAAAGGCAAAGCTCTCAATTTACCAGTCCATCTACGTTGCAAAGTTTACCTATGGTCATGAGTTTTGGGTAGTGACCAAAAGAACCAGATCGCGGATGAAATGAGCTTTCTCCGCAGGGTGGCTGGGCTCCCTTAGAAATAGGGTGAGAAGCACTGTCATCCGGGAGGGACTCGGAGTAGAACCGCTGCTCCTCTGCATTGAGAGGAGCCAGATGAGGTGGCTCGGGCATCTGGTTAGGATGCCTCCCGGACGCCTCCCTGGGGAGGTGTTCAGGGCACGTCCAACCGGTAGGAGGCCTCGGGGAAGACCCAGGACACGCTGGAGAGACTATGTCTTTCAGCTGGCCTGGGAACGCCTCGGCATCCGCTGGGCTAGACGAAGTGGCCAAGGAAAGGGACATCTGGGCTTCCCTGCTTAGGCTGCTGCCCCCGCAACTTGACCTCGGATAAGCGGAATAAAATGGATGGATTGATGGAGGTTGAATACAAATCACTCTTAATAATTGAATTGGCGTCGGGCCTTTTTTAAAACGACAAAGTTGAGCCGGAACATAAAAAATGTTAGCAATCGCTACACAATAGAAAGTTGAAGCCACTAAAACCATATTGTTAAGATGCATGGAACTGCTTTAATCTTACTGTCATTACTCTTTACTCAAATCAGTTTGAAGCTGTCAGGCTGACTTTTATGAGAGCCTAACAAGTGTAAATATTAGAGGTGCACGGTAGTTATTGGACTGATAATTATCAGGCCAGTATGATTAATTCTTACATCATAGTGTAAATTAGCTGACTTAGGGTGGGAGGCCGGGTACAACCTGCACTGGTCAGCAAAAGCTATAAAATACTAGATATAAAAAGTTATCAGTTATTGGTAACAGTCTTGAGAAGTAGGAAGTTACGGTTATCTGTGTCAGCTTGGTATCCCTGGTAAATACAAGTAGTTGTTAACTTTTTGGCTTGGCAAGTTTCAGTAGTTTAAGCCTTGGGCCATTTCTACACTCACTTAGACCTCTAATCTTTACTGTAAGCCAGGAGTCACCAATGTTTTTTTTTTGTGAGAGCTAGTTTAACAAAATGAAAATGGCAGAAAGCTACGCCTGTGACATTTATTTTCATGGCTTATTTTACCCAAAACAAAGCAAATATGCTTGTTTTATCAGAACATTAACCTAATATAGATATCCACAACTCACATTTTGTATTACAGAATGCATTTCTTTGTAGTATTTTTACATTATTAACTGAAACCATGAATGAAAAGCAGGCTTGCTGACGCGCGGTTGTGGCGGACTATCTGGCACCTGCGGGCACCCTGTTGGTGACCCCTGTTGTAAGCAGATTCTTATTTGCAAAATATTTCTCTAATGATTGTTTGCATGCTTGTGCCTTTTTATGTGAATTCTGTGTCTGCTCTTTGATAATGGTTGGGCAACAATGTAGATTTGTTTGTCACAGGTACGGTAAGGTACAAATTTTTTCCCTACAAGTCAAGGCACTTAAACCTGCACCTTCATGTCTACAAGGCTCTGTATTTAAGTGGTCTAACTCCACGTTGCCTTGACTTTCAGTCTTTTATTGTCAGTGTGACATTTGGTGGCTTCCTTCCACACTATTTTCTGGAGTTTTGACATTTGTATTAAATGAGCTGGAAAGGTGCTGTAAACAATTTTTTTGTCTATGATGTTAAGGGGTTTATCAGTAAATTGGAATGTCGCAGCCCTTTGCATTTGGCAATAAGGACAAAATTATAGCCAGAACACCCAATGTGAAAGGTTAAATTATTTTTAAACAGTTAGTCATTCGGTACTACTTGAATATTCCTGGTATTAAAAAAGGAAGGTTATTAGTCAATATGGGCTTCTTGTCACAAATGTTGAAAATGCCACAGAAGAAGTGTATGAAAAGACAAGTGGGTGGTCCTTGGATAAAAGATGGTGTGAAAGTGAGTGCTTGGTTAGGCTTTCCTCCCACTACTACCGGTGCATGTACTTATCATAGTCAATGTTTATTTGCAATGAGGCATTACCTACTGTCAGTCAACTGTAAATGACAATTGTGGTGCTCCCTATGGGTTGTACTCAAAATAACATGATAGCATACATGCAATACATACTATAGATCATCAAATCAGTTGACAAATGATCAGTGACTTGTAGGCAATTAGTAGCTAAGCCTCCCCATGCCCTGGCAAAGACATTTTGACAAATGGCGTCCATGTTTTTGAATTAATTTTGTTAAAATTTTACAGACATGTGTTTGTCAGTGCCCTAAAGTTGTGTACCAAATTTCATGCTGAAAGTGGGTTTTTGGTAGAGTGCATTGCAATGTTACAAGTTTCAGGAAAGTCCAATTTATGGGTCAAACCTGGGGTAGGAATAACGGCACCACCATGCGATATACTTGTCAGAGAAAGGCTAACACAAGCAATACATAATTGGTGCATGCTTTACCAAATTTCCGCCCTTCTGTGTGCAGCAGTTCATTACTAGAAAACTTTGCATTAAGATTTCCTAGTTTTTTCACAACTAGACTAAATCATTAATAAAACATAAGGTCAATTCTACTGGGTTTTTGGGCTACAAGGTTACATAAAAATGGCACATGTTCAGGATTAGTTTGTGTATTATTATGACACTATTACATACAAAATATGCTCACTGAATCACAGATTATTCAAAACCAACCTTGTTGTGGTTATTTGAGAGTGAAAACCATTTGAAGCATATGTAAGAAATCTGAAGCTGAGTGTGTCAGATAGGTGTCACCTGTGTAACCTTCTATGAATAAATGAAAACACAGGCTCAGGTTGTGTGTCTTGTTTCGACATGATGCAGCTGATGACTAGCATGCACTTCATGCTAAGATGTGGGGCCGAAATATCGAAATAGCGTCTTATGTTTTTCACCTCTACTTTTTAGTGCAGGTACAGTATAAATGAGGATATACAGTGTTGGTTAGAATATCTTTATACATATATTGGCAAAGCATCTGCAGTAATGTTGTCGCAATACCGGACCGTCATGGTGAAGCGAGAGCTGAGTGTGATTGCAAAGCTCTCAATTTACCGGTCCATGTCCCCACCCTCACCTATGGTCATGAGCTGCGTCTGAGTTTTGTCCATGTGGGCATGTGGGATGTGGAAGAAAGCAACAGATTAATGATCTTAATCCTAAATCTTTACAAGTTTATTTGTGCCAGACTTCAATGAACCTGTCGGTTGAATCACTTACATCTTCCTTTCTCTGCCCAGAATATTTTGGGTTGCAGTGTTGAGAAAAGATTAGACTGATTGTCAATGGACTTGGACTCACAAATCAGTAGTCTGTGTCACCTAATGGTTGTAATAATTGCAACCTTTTCCATCCATTTAGGATTACAAATGCGAGAATAAATCCAATCATGAGGGATGATTTTGGAGAGTGGTCATCCCCTTTTGGCCTTGTGTCACCACTGATTGTTATGCGAGTGGATTATCAGAAACCCTAATTCGAATCCCAGCAGGTTGCAAGTAAAAGTGTGTCTATCAAAGACATCAATTGTATCTACTACTCCCATTGCAATTTTGATTTTCAGATTTTAAAATATTTGTTCCCTTAGGAATAAGTTTCATTATAAATAATCAGGTCCAGGGTTAAACTTCATTACAATAAAACCTTGAGTTGTATTTACAGAGGAAAACACACATGTAGGTTTAAACTTGAGGTATCGTGATATGCAGGATGTCATGCATAACAATAGTGTTTTTGAAGTGGGTGTTACAAAAAGCCAAATAAAAAGCAAAACACATGATACACTGTAAACTGCTTTGTCTTTTCTGTTTCTGTTTTTATCCCCCTAGTTGTATAAGTTAATGAAGATAAAGATGCCCAAGCCACAGCCAAAGAGCAACTTTAGTGCATCTGTTTTGTTGCTGTGCCCAATTTAGAATAGGTAGCTGGTGGGGGGTTAAATCCATTACTATTTGTCTCAGAGCACTCATTAATTTTCAAATAACACTGTGTATAGATGTAGCATGTTCTTTTGCAGATTTTCTGAAAATGAGCTTGGAGAAGAACACTACCATTGGGACAGATCTTTCTGTTTTTTCATGTTGAACATTGGAACAAATGCTGTGCTTGGGCAGCAGAATGCTCCAGAGAGGTTATTTTGTCGTGTTTAGATAACCTCACTAAGCACCAGCGCTGCAGGGTCTGTAACACAAGAACAGCCTTTCACACAAGTTAGATCCACGGCGGTCCACTGATGCACATAGTAGGGACAGTTTGTTATACCTTGTCATGTTTTAGCTTGAGGTTACGCGGACTTGACCTGTTACATAATAGCTTTAAAGACAACACATATGTAGGTTATATTTAATTAACAACATTTATCCGAGGATTCCAGACAAATATAATGAACAGGAAAAATAAATATCTGTACTGTGTCTTGACCTCATACATTACAGCATTGCTATCATGTCTCTAGTCTCTGTTTTTTCGTTACATTAATTTATCCATTCACATCATAGGATATGTCTGTATTAGACTCCATTGGGTTTAAAGTGCAAAGGAGTACTCTCCTGAAAGTGTTTGGTTCAGTGAATGATTGACAGAATCATGTCATTACATCCACCGAGGTTATGTTAACCCTGCATCTTTTTTGTTTTGTCAGTTGGGTAAGTCAGAGGTACATGACCAACAGCCCAGTATATATTGGAATTATTTCTTCTTACAGCTACAAAAAGTGTAACTCTGTAATAGATTAAAAATCTGAAATCAAGGTCTAAGGTGATTATTAGGACTATTTTATACGTATACTGAAATCTGTCCTTTTTCACCTAAAATGAGCAAAATGATCTGACCAGAACATAATAAAATGTAAAACCAACAAACAAAACAAGTAAATTGTTAAACTTCTGTTGGCAGATTTTTTTTTTTTAATATGTCTTAGATTACAGTATAGATTTTTCTCAGGTTAAGCAACAAGTCTAACATAGAACATGCTTGTTTAGCTGCAACAACTTGTTTAGTTTAGTTTTACAACATTTATTTGTGCCTAAATGAAAGCACAATTTGTGTTAGCATTTTGTCTGTAAATATTTTCATTGTACTCTTAGGGCCCTGAATTGATCACCGCTGGACAACCTGACCAGTCCAGTTACGATTGATGCCTTGAGATTCATTCATTCATTAATATTCTATGCCGCCTTTCATTAGGGTCGCGGGTAAGCTGGAGCCGCAGCCGACTTTTGGGCGAGATGCGGGGTGCACCCTGGACCGGTCACCGGTCAATCACAGTGCACATATAGACAAACAAATATTCACACTCACATTCATACCTATGGACAATTTAGAGTCGCCAATTAACCTAACATACATGTTTTTTGGAATGTCGGAGAAAACCCACGCCCGCACGGGGAGAACATGCAAACTCCACACAGAGATGCCCAACGGAGATTCGAACCCAGAACCTCCTGACTGTGAGGCCACTACCCACATATCCACCGTGCGGCGCCTTGAGATTTTGTTCCCAAAACAGTATTTGAGATTGCAACATGGGTATCTTCTTCTTCAACCTTGGTAAATTTGTGACATTTTGTTTAAAGGCTGATTAAAGGGGATACATTGTCATCTAGAACGTAGGTTCTCAAAGCAGGGTATGCATACTCCCAGGGGTACGTCAGTTGTCAAAGGTGGTACCTGAATAAACATGAAAAACAATTAGCGCCTAACACTCTCAGTTATAAGTGCACCAGAACACCTCACAATGCAAGGAGATTGGAGCAGAAAGGAGATAGCACATGATGTTGTGCTTTGTGTGCATCATATGAACAAATAAATACATTTCATGATTACTTTGTGCATTAAGACTGTTTAATCCTAAAGGTTTCATTAATACTGACGAAATAGAGGCGCTTTTTTTGTTGTATGTGTTTTTGTACTTCGGATACTGTATTTTTGGGATTTTTAAACTTTCCCCTTCAATTTGGTAATAAATTAATATGCAGATTTAAACCATAGCCATTGAGAGTAGACAAAAAAAGTGATGCTCAAACATGCCAACATCAGACTTGAATACAAGATATGTAGGATGATTACTATTTATCAGTGCTCTTGTAAAAATGTTACCATGCAAAATATACATTTTGACCTGGAGTTATTTTTATCAAATAAAAAAAATAACCAACTCACTACAGCATGTTTAATATTTCTCAAAGATATGTAGGATGATTACTCACCTATTATTAGTGCTCAAAATATGAAATGTTGACCCAAAATTACTGTAAAATTAATTCTGTAATATTTCAAATGAATTAATATAATACGGTCTATGTTTTTGCAGGAGTAGGGTGTACATGGCTTCACGGCAAATGTTTAGGGTTACGCGACTGTGAAAAGTTTGGGGAGCCACTGATCTAAAACCATTCATTAATGGTTACTTATTTCTGTCACGTTGTTTTGTTCATCATCAAATTACAGTGGTGTGAAAAAGTGTTTGCTCAGACGAAAACCACAGTTGAACAAAAAGAACATTAAGGCTTGTCTCAATTTTAGGAGAAAACACACCTGTATTTCCCCAAGAAGGTGTGTGTCATATTACATTTGAGATAAATGTAACTCTGCATTTCAGAAAAAGAAACATCATACCAACAGTAAAATAGAGTGGCGGTAGTGTGATGGTCTGGGGCTGTTTTGCTGCTTCAGGACCCGGATGACTTGCTTTGATAAATGGAACCCTGAATTCTGCTGTCTACAAAATAATACTGAAGGACAATTTCCAGTCTTTACTCTGTGACCTCAAGTTGAGATTAACATTGGTTCTGCAGAAAGACAATGATCCAAAACACACAAGCATGTCCACCTTTGAATGACTGAAGATTAACAAAATAAAGACTTTGGAGTGGCCTAGTAAAAAGTCCTGACCTGAATCCTATTGAGATGCTGTGGCATAAACTTAAAAAGGCCCTTCATGCTGGAAAACTCTCCAATGTGGCTGAATTACAGAAATTCAGTCCTAAAAGACTACCTGCAAGTTATTGTAAAGGCTTGATTGCAGTAAGGGTGGACCAAGCAGTTATGTTTGGGGAGCAATCGCTTTTTCACACAGAGCCATGTAGGTTTGGATGGTTCTTCTCCCTTAATAATAAAAATTTTCATTTTAAAACTGCATTTGATGTTCAGTTGGGTTGTCATTGAGTAATATTAACATTTTTTTAAAACTTTTGTTTGATATGAAACATTTTAAGTGTGAGAAACATGCAAAAAATATATAAATAAAAATAAATCAGGAAGGGGGCAAACACTTTTTCAAATCACTGTACTTGTGATCAGAAAGTAATCGTGTGCGTCATAATGCCACCATATTGCATTGAGTGGCATAACAAACCAAAAAATAACCTGAAAGTATCCTGTCTCTGTGCGCAGCAAGGCAACAGGGACCGAGAAGTGATCTGCTCCCTTCCACAACCAAGCTTGTAATTATATTTTTTGTTTTATTTGCTGTATAGCTTTATGCCAGTATATAGAAGCTACTAAATTCAGAGATGGGGCCAGAGGAAAATTGGCAGGGGCAAATGAAGGTAACCCTCAACCTACACACACCACCCCTCCTTTTTTTGGCCTGTGCTTAGCTTTAACAAACCCCACCCACCTTCAACCTGGCACATGTTCTGAAAACTCCTCAGTAGCCCCTTTTTTCATTTTGCGCCATACTCCTCATTTCTTGTTATGTTCTGTGACGGTGTGAGGTCTTGCCCTTTCTCTTTTGCACACTCTTAAGTTAAATTTTCCTGGCTTCTCCTTCTTCCCTCTCCCTCACATCCCCAAGCAGCGGCTGAACAATAAGCTTATGTTTGACAATCACTGCTTCTGTTTCCTGTGCGGGCGCATAAACACATACTGCACACAGAGCACTTACACACTGGTGATTCCAGTGCTGCCTGCATAGGTACTGCCTGGTCAATGTTTACTCTTCCCCTACACTCTGAATGAACTTTTCAGTACTGCCTTGGTGTGTGCGTCCTTCTGCCTCAACTTGGGGTAAAATCAGCTCAATTTGGTCTTTTTCTTGATGAGTGGTTTTGTGTGTTTCTGTGTATTGTCATTAAAGCTGTCACAAAGCATCATGATCTTTAAAGTTTGAATACGAATGCCATCTTATTCTTTTATTATCGATTGCCATTTGACACCAGAAGTCCATTTATGTTTGATCTGTCTTATTTATTTTTAGCTGGGAATGCAGATGGCAGCTTTAAATGATACAATACAGTCTTCTTCTCTAGACCAATATATGCTGACTTGCTCTACCTTCTGGAGATGTGCCTGCTACTGATCAACCACTTCCTGTGTAACTGTGCCTACATTTGGATTCTATTATGTGCTGATTCTTTCTCTTTCTCGTTTTAGTTTTCACTTCCTCTTTTTTTCCCTTTGCCTTTCCAGGTGAGAATTTTGAGCAGAGTCCCCTAAGGAGAACCTTTAAATCCAAAGTTCTTGCACATTACCCCGACAATGTTGAGTGGAATCCGTTTGACCAGGATGCTGTTGGCATGGTAAGATAAAATCCTGATTCTGATTTTTTTCCTCCAGACAGTTCAAACTGTCAGTTCAAAAACTGTAAAATATATGCAAATGTTTTAAATACAGTTGTCCCTCACTAAACTGCAATTCAAACATTTCTCCCACACTTTATTATCATGTCTTCAAGTCTAGTTACTCAAAGTGAGATATGCTTACCCCAAGGGGTATGCCAATTGTGGTAGGGGGTACATGAATAAAAAGGAAAAACTATTTGTGCCTAACGCCAATAATAAGTGCTTCTGAATGCCTCATGGCTCGAAGAAAAGCAGAAGCAGAAAGGAGACAGACCGTGCAGTTGTTCATTGCTCTGTGCGAATTATATAAACAAATAAGTAAGTTTGATGATTATTTTGAGTGTTTAATCTTAAAACCCAATCCAATCCAATCTTTGCACGGCCAGCTGTGAAAGCACTGAGGGAATTTCCCCAAAAATAAGGCTTTATTGTTGTTTGTATGTATTTTTGTTTTTTGGATACTGCTTTATCCATCCATCCATCCATCCATTTTCTATGCCGCTTATTATTATTGTTGTTAAAATTTCCCCTTTAATTTGGCATTAAATTAATATGCAGATTAAAACCATTGTCTCATGAGTGGACAAAAAAAGTGAGGCTCAAATTCAACCCATGTAAATGGAAGGATTCTAACATCAGACTGTAATACAAGTATGTAGGATGCTCAGTGCTCATGTGAAACTTTATCAAAGTGTAAACATGCAAAATACACATTTTTGAACCAAATGTACTATACAATTAGTAAACCAATTATCATAAATATTTGAAATTAATTATATAAAAATGTTAGTTTTGTAAGTGTGCAGGAGTAGGGGGCACATGACTTCACGTCATATGTCTAAAAGGGTACACGACTGTAAAATATTTTGGAACCACTGAATAATAAATAATAATAAATAAATTGCAGGATAACTATTTAGCTCGCTACCATGCTGTGCAGCCATGGCCGTCTCATGTGTCCCTGCAGCGACAGTCAGTCGAAGTAAATTACCCAAATTAACCAAATTAACCACAATAAATGAAGGATGACTGTATGTGTTTTTATTAAAAACACATACATTTTATTATTAAAATTATTTTTCATAAATTTATGTTTAAACACTTTTTAAATTTTGATAATATGTAGGTTTAACATTATTATTGATAAAATAAGATATTGGATAATATCAGTATTGTTTTTTCTGCTCATAATGATATCGGTGCGGAAGTGGTAACAGCATGCTTACTAGCTCGGTAAGTACACAGTATGGAATTATTTCCAAGTTTTGTCTTTGGATTGTAAATATACAATTTGCAAGGACTGTAAAGTGTTTTGCGTTGCTCTTTGTGGATCTTGCGGGTCCATCTGAATAGTTGTAATAGCGCTGATTACTGCAAAACAATCAGAGCGGTGTGCGTTTACAGCTACTACAAAGGAGCAGCACATGTTGCCAAACAGGAAATGGAAAACCAAAATAAGATACAAAACAGGAAACAAAATGACAACTAAGGAGTCCAACCTGTCATGCAAAACATGACAGAAAGCGCTATTTTTGTGAGTGTGGAGAAAGGTGTCTTCCTTCTGGTAGAATCACACAGTTACACACAGTTTGGTCTGGTCTGCCTTTTATGGAATGTTAAGTGGTCTAAATTTGGTTGTATCCAATCACTCATTTCACAATGAAAATACCTTTTTGGTATTTGGTATTTTGGATTTTAAAATCCCCTATGTAACAAAATAAAACTTACATTGTTTTATTTAAGTGTGCACAATAAATACACATGTGATCTCAGATGTTCTTCCTCCTCTGTCCTTGCAGCTCTGCATGCCAAAGGGTCTGGCTTTTAGAACACAGGTGGACTCTCGGGAGCCACAGTTCCACTCCTTTATCATCACCCGAGAGGATGGCTCCCGGACCTACGGGTTTGCGCTTACCTTCTTTGAAGAGGTGACCAGTAAGCAGATCTGCAGCGCCATGCAAACGCTTTACCACATGCACAATGCAGAGCAGTACGACATCTTGCATACGGCCACCTCCCCTTGTGGACCAGAAGAGCCATCACGACTCCACCACTCCCAACCAAGACCCGTCCTCCACGCCGCACCTGCCATCTCTCGTCTGCAACGTTTCAATTCGTATGACATCAGCCGCGACACACTGTACGTGTCAAAGTGCATCTGCTTGATAACACCCATGGCCTTTGCCCAGGCCTGCAGGAAGGTGTTGCAGCAGCTTCACCATGCAGTTACCTCACCCCATCCTCCACCCCTCCCGCTGGAGAGCTACATCTACAACATCCTCTATGAGGTGCCCCTTCCACCCTCCGGACGATCCCTAAAGTTCTCAGGCGTCTATGGGCCTGTGGTGTGCCAGAGGCCAAGCACATCAGAACTGCCACTTTTTGACTTTGCGATTAGTGAAGTTATAGACCTGCTGGGAGTGGAGAACGTTCTTCAGCTCTTCACCTGTGCACTGCTGGAGATGCAGATCCTGCTCTACTCACAGCGTAAGTAGCACATTTGCACTCACTCAAGCTTTCTTTTGTTGTAAAATTCTGTCAAAATTCTGTCTTTTCAACTGCTAAATTGTGATTGACACGGTCAGAGATGGATTAACTATGGAGGTTGTAGTTTGCATTTTGAGTTTTACTGTGAATGAAAGTTAGCCGAGGCTCTGGCAAAACTCTTGAAATGCCTGCTGGGACCATTTGTCTAAGAAGTTACATAACCTTGTAAGTGCCAATTACAGCAAAGTAATCAAATTAGCAGTGGAGGGGGTGCAGATGCATGTACAGGTATAGACACTAAACTCCTTTAGGTCAAAGTTATAGATATCATCCCCTGTCGTAGTAGTTTCTCACATGAATGTAAATTTGTTATTTACTGAGCAAAGAAGGCCTTTAGAAAAAGAGAGCGAGAAAGTGTGTGTGCTAGATGTGGACTGGTGTTTGGATCCATTACAATGGTAAGAAAGGGCAAATGGTTTATAAAACACCGGGAGACACACTGAGAGGCTCTTAGGAAGAAAAGCCATGGTGTTGCTAGGCAACCTCCGGTCTAGAAAGGATAGCCATGATAGAGGATGATTATCATTGGTTGGAGGTGACATCATGCCCTCTCCCCATGGGAGAGTTGCAGAACGTGTGTAGGGTGTCGACTGGTAGTATTACACTGGGAATAACGGCTTGTTTGGAGAAAATACGGCATGTAAATACACACACTGTGGAAATGGATGCTTTACAAGGAGACTGTGAAACCATTGAGATTTGCAAACAGCCACATAGCATCTCCCCCTGATCTACGAAGGACTTTCTTCACGACTGTGTTTACTCAATCTTTCTAAGTCATGGGTCAGCCATTGTGACATTCAATTAAAGTCACATTTTTTTAACACGAACTTAACACAAGGAATCAACTGTTAGAGAGGCGTTCAAATATTTGAAGTTGCGCAATGTATTGACCTATAAAATACAGTAGCTCCTCAGTTTGAATTTTGTATTTCCTGCATGTTTTTATTTTAGTTAATACGGTTGCAAACATCACTCCACAACAAGTTATGACAGTGTGGACTGGCAAACGCGAAAATGTTTTTAATTACAGTGTGAAATGTGAAATCAACAGTAAACATCCCAACAGCTTGGTAGTTTATTTATTAACTTAATTAAATATTCACTTCATGTCCACTTCTTTAGCTACACTAGCACCGTCTAATATGATCAGATACAAGACCTACACACAATTTTATGCCTTTCCAATTATAAAAAACACTGGCAGAGCATTGGCCATCTGCAAAATCATCTAAAAATGTTTTACTTTAGCTTCCAATGAAATTCTGCATTTTGTTATTAACATACAAGACAACATAATGCATCAATTTACAGTCGGATCTAATGCAATGTGTTTTTATCTGGATTATATCAGAATGAATCATGTTATGACAGATGTATGAGAATTAGCAACAGAGCAACTAGGCTTGGGACGCCAATAAATAAATTAATGACACAATAAATGAAAATGAACTGGATAATTTTGTTGGCGTGTATATTTTGCCATGTACATGGGTCCAAATGGGCAGGAAGAGGATTCACACTGTGCATTGGTTTTGGCACCGTGTCACATTTGTTCCATAAAACAACAACATGAACTGAGTGAGCCCTTTTGCTACTCACACAGTCTCTTTGTTTTTGTGGGTGGAGGCATGGCCGCTAGCATACACACAGAGTTGCAGAAGAGTGTAACGTAATACAAATTAAATGAGTAGATTGCAATATTTTTTCATTGTACTTTTCCGAAAAGTATTGTTAAAATCTTGTCTCGTTCTTGTAGACCTAACCACTCCTAAACCGAGTGTCTCGTGACACACCAATTTCTTATGATTGTGACCTTGTCGAAAGTAAAAGGGTGTCATGTTAGTATTCTAGTCTCCCTCCTAAGAGAAGAATCTGGTTTAGAGCGGGCGGGACAGTCTTGTAGACCAGCACATGGCCAAATGAAGGAATGGTATGTCATCTTATCACCATAACAGGGAAGGCAGAGCAGCTCCTGCTGCTGTAGAATTAGCTGTCAACAGGATGGAGCGTAATGTGGATGAGGAGGACCAGACACATATTTCTATGTGGATCACTTGACTAGAGTGTGAAAGCATGAATATGATGCAGTGCTCATGTGTGAAGTCATGAAAAGGGAATTTGTCAATTTGTCATGAGCTTGAGGTCAGCTGACTATGGTGGTTGGTGTTTAGACGCAGCGATCTTCTCAAGGATATAATCCTGGAGGTGTTGTTGATGCAAGTCTGTCTGTACAGATTACATTTCCAAGAAAGATTTCATCACTGTGTGTTTGTTGGTGATCTGGGGTTGCACAAAAAACTGACTGTGCTAAAGGTCATCATTTGTTTTTTTAACAGTGCTGTGACGACCATATTCTAATCAGAATGTCACTCTGCACATCAAAATCTTCTGCCAAGGCCAAACTCAAAACTGAAAAAAAAGTGGAACACCTTATTTGTGAATCTTCGGATCTCTCTTTATTGGTTCAGCCATCTTTATTGAATACACAGTGCTCCTGTGTAACCTTTGCAACTTTTCCTGGTTTCCTCCAGGTCTGGTGCCTGTAACACGTGTGTCTATTTTACTTGTCCTACTTCCACACAGTCAGGGAGAGAGTTCACTCTGTGCATTGGTTTCAGCACCTAGACAAAATGGTGTGCTTTCACAGAGACTGTTTAATACATCGCAAAAGAAGTGCTGCTCTTTAATACAGTTGAAAAGCCAACTTATCAAGAAATGCTGCAAAAGTTTTATAAGTACTAGCCATAACCAGAAAATTCCACATCTTTTACAGAGTGAAAAATTACCTATTAAATGAAGCATTGCATTATTATCATATATGATTATTATTATTATTATTGTTACTTCCACCAAGGAGGTTATGTTTTTGCCGGCAGTTGTTTGTGTTCAAAGTATCTTAAAGTTCTGAATGGATTGGGATGAAATTGGTTCTTTTGTGACAACCCTAAATTTTAATATGGTGATCAATGAAGCATGGGTATCAAACAAGAAGCCTGGAAATATGATACCCTTAGAATCTTCCAGTTATTCTTTTACTGTTATTGAAAAAGAAAGCTATACATTTTTTTTTTTTTTTTAAAGCTTGATGACTGTCCGTCTTCTACACAGGGCCGTCTTATATTCAGGTCAAGACGATAGTTTTTTTTTATACTACTGTCGAAAAGGTAATTACAGAGCTGGTGGTTTCTTTAAGTACTCCACTTTCCTAGCTCAAGAAGATGGACAAAAAATTCCGGCCTATGCAGCACATGGAGGACAACACTTGAGTGCCATTCTAGTCACATAAATAGTCGGGAAACAATGGTTTAGTCCTTACTCTTCATTTGTGTGTGTGTCATACAGATTACCAAAGGCTGATGACTGTAGCAGAGAGCATCACAGCCTTAATGTTCCCCTTCCAGTGGCAGCATGTGTATGTTCCTATTCTACCCGCCTCTCTCCTCCACTTCCTGGATGCACCTGTGCCGTATCTCATGGGCCTGCACTCCAATGGACAGGATGACCGCACCAAGCTAGAGTTGCCACAGGAGGTAAACACTCACTTTAATATGTTAAACCACAACTCTACAGTGCCAATGTTCCTTCAGTGGTGCAGAAGCACACACAGCCAGCATCAGTCTTGCACAATGTATGCTTGTCCATCCATCATCCATCCATTTTCTTCCGCTTATCCGAGGTTGGGGCGGGGGTTGCGGTATGCTTGTACATATCATAATCATGTGTGATGTCTGACTTTGAGCACATTGATTATGTTCGCCCATTTCATTTGTCCTGTTTGCTCAGGCTTTTAATTTGGTTCTATGAATAACTTCCTCTATGCTTGATGATAATTTAGTCCCAAACACTGCATTTTGCCTGCATTGTATCCCAGTGTATTGTCCTCCCTCTTTAATAGTAGTACTTTACATGCACGATCACATTATATTTTTATGATCAGCATTTCCGCTCCTGCTATAAGTGAGTCTGGTTTAAAATATGAATGGCACCAAAGTACAAAACTGATCTTGATACTCTATTATATTTTGTCCTATGTCTTTCCAGGCCAATTTGTGTTTTGTGGACATCGACAACCACTTCATAGAACTTCCAGAAGAATTGCCGCAATTTCCCAACAAACTAGAGTTCATACAAGAGATCTCCGAGGTCCTCATGTCATTTGGTGTCACGCCAGAAGGAAACCTTGATTCAGACTCAGACATTGACACCCAAGTCAAGCACAGAGGTTTGCGAACAGTCGATGTGGTCTCTGACAAACGCAATGGCAACCTGGCCTCACCCCTCAATTCCTACCTGCTGAGGGAGAATGAAACCATTGCCAGACTGCAGGCTCTGGTGAAGAGGACAGGTGTCAGCCTGGAGAAGGTAAGATTTGATTACCAGTTTTTTTTTTGTTTTTATTTTTTTTTTTAGAATTACAAATCCCCCCAGAGTGTATTTAATTATAAGACAATAATAATATTGTGTGAAGTAATTATAGGTAGGATTATATAACATTTTGCATCGTTAAATTAATGAACACAATTCCCTAAAAAATTTACAGGTAAAAAAATATAATATGGCAGTAACCAAGAATAAACACAAGAGGGAGCCCTTTCCATACCTACAACTCACTCACTTCACTTAAGATGTGTTAAGACTAGGGGTGTAACGATTCATTCACCAGATCGATGTATTGATTTGTATTCCTATGACCCAGCTACATTGATCTGTGTTCGCCACATTGCCAATCCAGACGACATATATCGATCTAACAATCGTTTGAAAGGTAATCAATCGATTGACTCAATACATAAAGCATTACATTTAATCACGGCAGGTTTTATATGGGTGTGTGTTTTTTTGCTATTTTAATTATAAAAACGTTCAACTTTACCCTTCAAAGCGTTTGAATTGTCGTAAATCGATTTGTCATGCCTGTTGACTGGGGCGCATGGATGACATCATGTGACGCTAAGCATGCGCGCTTGGTTAGAAAAGTCCGTGTGGACGTCCTTTAATATAAAATTTTTTACAGGGTATGGGAGAGATTTTCATTGGTAGGTTTTCATTCACTTTAATATCTGTCTGCACATGAAATGACATTCTAATCTGGTGGTGCGAAATAACTTAATTTGATACTTTGGTCAGAGAAGTGAATGATGTATCAAATTAAAGTTAGTTATGTTTAAAAAGATGGAATCAATCGTTCAACCTGTTAATTCATTCATTCTTAATTCAACCTTAAGTGTACTGTATTGCACTTTATTCAAATACTGTAAAATGTGAATGCATTTGCCATGAATTGTTGTTTACCTTACCTTACAAAATGCAATGGAAATTTAGGAAACTTCGCCTGCACTGTCCAGTAACTAGCTATTTATTTCACCGCCAGACTGCTTGAATTTTTTGGGCAAAAAAGTTACTGAATCGATTTAAATTTACTGAATCGTTTTGGATCGTATCGTTCTAAATGAACCAATATCGTCCTTGAATCGAATCGACAACCGCAAATTGTGTTACTAATGGAATTGTTGTTAAAACGAATCATTACATCTCTGGTTAAGACTGAGCTTACACAAATCTAATTGCTTGTTGTATTACTGTAATAGTTTGGGGTTTTTTTTCCTTTGGAATATGAGTCAGGTGATGGGTGGAAAGTCCAGGTGCATGAAACAATTGCTGTATGTACATATTAATGGATCTTGATCTATTTTTAGGTTTTTTTCGCGTGTTAACATTTTTGGGCATCTTATGTGTTGTTAGCATACAGCAGAATTAAGTAGCCATTGTGTTATACACCAAAACAGTCTGAAGTATAAGACGGATTCGGAACAATGATGGTAATAACATAGCAGAGATAAGTATAATGGTATTGATATTAAGCTGCAAACTACTAGAGAATGTCGGCATGTGCGGCATCATCAGCTCCTGCTGCTTGGTATTTCATCATCCGATTAGCTCATTGTCTGTGAATAGTTTTCAATTATGAGGTCGGGCCTCAGACTCTTTTGCTGAGTTTCAGTTAGGCAGCAAAGCGCCTCCTTTTTCTGGCATGTGTACAAAGGAGCTACTGGCAACTATTGATAAGTATTGCAGGTAATGACCATCAATGTTGCTGTGTGTTTGCTTTTCACACATGCTTGTGCACATCAGCTGGAGGTAAGAGAGGATGCCGGCGGCAATAAGGAATCACGTTTTCAATGTGATGAAGAGGAGCTGAAGATGCACCAGCTCAACATCCAGGTGCGCGAGGTGTTTGCCAACCGCTTCACTCAGATGTTTGCAGACTACGAGGTGTTTGTGATCCAGCCAAGTCAAGACAAGGAGTCTTGGTTCACCAATCGAGACCAAATGCAGAACTTTGATAAGGTGAGATGTTTCAGATCATTATCATTAGTAATGTACAGTTGAAGGTATTCACCTTCATATTAAATTGTCTTTATTGTATGTGCGTGTGTGTAGGCCTCCTTCCTGTCCGACCAGCCAGAGCCCTACCTGCCTTTTCTGTCTCGCTTCCTAGAAACACAGATGTTTGCCTCTTTCATCGACAGTAAGATCCTCTGCCATGATGATGAGGACAAGGAGCACACGCTGAGGGTGTTTGACACCCGTGTTGATAAAGTTCGGATGTTGAATGTCCGCACACCCACGTTGCGCACCTCTATGTACCAGAAATGTACAAACATTGAAGAGTCTGGTAAGCAAGATGGACAGAAGGACTCTAGATAATAGAAAATAGACAATACACAAAACCAAAAATTCACACACTTGTTGTATACGTGCCACATGTATAGTCACCTACCACAATATTAGGTAAACCTGCACAATTGAATAAGATCTGTATAAAGAAATTGTAATAACTTATATTTTGGTACCCTTATTTAACTGTGTGGAAAAAAAGTTAAACAAAAAGGTAACACAATTCAGATGATTCTGTGAAGGGACAAAATATATTGTTAAATCAATTCCTCTCAAAATGGAGCATTATTATCTTTGTAAAGTCAGATTTGGGGTCGCACGGTGGTCCAGTGGGTAGCACATTGGCCTCACATTCAGGAGGTTCAGGGTTCGAATCTCTGTTGGGGATCTCTGTGTAGAGTTTGCATGTTTTCTCCGGGTACTCCGGTTTCCTCCCACATTCCAAAAACATGCATGTTAGGTTAAATGGCGACTGTAAATTTTCCATACATATGAATGTGAGTGAGAATGTTTGTTTGTCTATATGTGCCCTGTTATTGACTGGCGACCAGTCCAGGGTGTACCCCGCCTCTCGGCCAAAGCCAGCTGGTATAGGCTCCAGCATACCCGCGACCCTAATGAGGATAAGCGGCATAGAAAATGAATGAATGAAGTCAGATTTGTTGATACATTTCTGATATCGTGTCTCATTAAAATGTCTAGGTGTGCTTTGTATAATGAATATTTTCAGCTAACTGACTATTATGGAGTCAATGTAGGATGCATTATTTCTGTTTCTCAGAGAAGGCCATTGAGATGAGAGTGATGAAGATTGACCACACAGCCTTGCACCCCCACCTTCTGGACATGAAGATCGGCCAGGGACGTTACGAGCAAGGCTTCTTCCCAAGACTGCAGTCTGATGTGCTCTCCTCTGGGCCCACTAGCAACAAGTGACTATTTTGCATGACCTATATATTCAACTAATGTTTCCTTGCGCTTACGTTAACCGTTTATTTAATGTTCTTCTATGTTCCAGGTGGACCAAGAGGAGCGCTCCTGCACAGTGGAGAAGGCGGGATCGTCAAAAGCAGCACGCAGAGCATCTTTATTTAGATAATGACCAGAGAGAGGTGAGAGCTGAAATCATCATCCGCATTGACACCTTGAGCATTTATTCTGCATTACCTTTTTTCTCTTTTTGCTTTACTTTACTTTCCCCTAATTTTTCTTCCTTTTCACCATTTATTTGGTCACTGTGTCTTCTCTTTTTTTTTGCACTCATGCTCGCACACTCTCAGCATGTAGAGTGTTTGTTTCCGGAGCTGCAGCTCCTGCTGTTTCTTGACTACTACTGGCACTTGCAGTCCTTCAAGCCCTGTCTAAAGTCGGTGACTGTGGATGTGGTATGTGCTGGTGCTCTGTGAGGCCTTCATGCTCAGACCACATGAGCTCCTCCCTTCACCAGACCAATCTGAGATTGTATGAAACAAGGCTGCATTATTAAAATAAGCACATGCACGGACGGTTATTTATTTCACTGTCATATTTACATTGGTGTGAAAAGTGCCCCCCGACTGCTTTTTTTGTTGTTGCATGTTTGTCAAACTTAAATGTTTCATATCATCCAACAAATTTAAATATTAGCCAATGGCAACACAGCTGGACACAAAATGCAGTTTTTATATGAAACTTTTCATTATTAAGGGAGAAAAAATCCAAACCTACATGGCCCTGTGTGGAAAAAGGGATCCCTCCCGTTAAAACATAACGTAACTGAGATTAATTGAGATCTATCAGTTTGGAAAAGCTTTGGGATACCAGTAAACCACAGTGGGAACCATTATCCACAAATGGTGAACGGTGGTGAACCTTCCCAGGAGTGGCCGGTCAACCAAAATGATCCTAAGAGAGCAATAACAACTCAGCCAAGAGGTCACAAAAGGCCCCACAGCAGCATTCAAAAGATTCCAGGCCTCCCTTGCCTCTTTTAAAGTCAGCGTTCATGACTCCACCATAAGAAAGATATTGGGCAAAATGGCCTGCATGGCAGAGTTCCAGGACGGAAACCACTGCTGAGCAATAAGAACATTAAGGATTGTCTCCAGTTTTTCCAGGATTTTCCTCGCTGATCACCAAGATCTTTGGGAAAGTACTCTGGTTTGACAAAACAATTAACTTTTAGGAAGTTGTGTGTCCCATTACATCTGCCATAAAAGTAACGCTGCATTTCAGAAAAAGAACATCATATCAACAGTAAAATACAGTGTAGTGTGATGGTCTGGAGGTGTTTTGCTGCTTCAGGACCTGGAGGACTTGCTATGATAAATGGAACCATGAATTCTGTTGTTTACTGAAGGGGAATGTCCGGCTATCTGCTTGTGACAACAAGCTGAAACCAACTTGGGTCAGGAGCAGGAAAGTGTTCCCAAACACATTAGCAAGTCCACCTCTGAGTGGCTGAAGAAAAACAAGCATGACTTTTAAAAGGCAGTTCAGGCTGGAAAACCCTCCAATTTGGCTAAATTACAACAATTCTGCAATGATGAGTGGGCCAAAATTCTTCCAAACTCCTATAAAAGACTTGTTGCATGTAATTGCAAACGCTTGATTGCGGTTGTTGCTACTAAGTTTTGTCTAACCAGTTATTAAAAATGCATTTTGTGTTCAGTTGTGTTGTCACTGACTAATATTTAAATGTGTTGGTGAACTGAGGCATCTGGCGACAAGTCCAGGGTATCCTCTCGCCTCTTGCCCCAAGTCAGCTGGGATAAGCTCCAGCATAGCCCCGTGACCCAAGTGAGGATAAGTGGCAAAGAAAATGGATGGATGGAGGAATGGATCGGCCACATTTAAGTGTGACAAACGTGCAATAAAATAAGAAAACAGGAAGGGGGGCCACCACTTTTCACACCATTGTATGTACACCAGTAATTGGCACCAGTAAAATGTATGTATACAAACCAATGCAGTCTTGTCGCTTTTGCATTTTGCATTTCTTAGAACATGACAAATACAAGAACATGACAAAAAATGTACGTTCACAAAGATAAATCTCAATTTTAAGAGGTATTAAGTGAATATACTGTATTTGTTTCTCACGGTGGATTCCGTGAACTGATTGGTTTTCGTTTGATTGAACTGTGCTTATCACTGAAGCCTGACTATCCTGTTGAACAGCTTTTATGACACATATACACTAACACTGCATTTCAAATAGTAGGGAGGGCCCCCCGTTAGGTGCCAGGGAGGCCATGGGTAAATGTCACTTAAAATTGTTTTAAGCTGTCGCAAATGTTATCTCAGGTAATTGTATTAATCTAATAAGGTAATCAAGTGATTGTACAATGAATGCTGGTGCCAGCAATCCATACAGTGGTTTGTACAAATAAATAAATATTATCAGGTTCTCAATTGTCTTTCAGTTCAAGGTGGGGCATGCAAAAGGTTTATGTCTCTAGTGTGGGTATGAAAATATTAAAATATTTGAGAACTACTAATATATATAGTATTGTATCATTATTGAATTTGTCGTTTGCAGTAATATAGAAATGCACTGCATCATATTATAAGTTTTAAGAACAGAAATGAATGTTTTCTAACATATACCAAATGTTGTGACCGGTCAGTGTATATTAGCAAAACAATCGTGTACATTATTATAAAGAATCCATTGTTTGTTAAAGTTTGTCACCACACATGTTGTAGACAGTGTGATCTCCTAGTAGTGTTTCTGATATTTCCACTTTGCCTAAGTATGGAGACAGCTCTGTGGTGTGTCTTTCAAAGGATGTCATAACTTTAAAGCTTCTCTAGCTTTTCTTCGAAAGTTGTTGAATGAAGTCTCTGTTTAAACAGAAATACATTCAAGAGGCGCGGAACTTAGGCACAACTATCAGACAGCCCAAACTGTCCAACCTGTCCCCTTCCGTCATCGCTCAAACAAACTGGAAGTTTGTTGAGGGGTTGCTAAAAGAGTGCAAGAACAAGGTTTGTCCATGGCATCACTGATTTCTGATTGACGCCAAATGCAAGTGTCAACATGCATTTTTCCCTGCAGACCAAACGCATGCTTGTGGAGAAGATGGGTCGGGAGGCAGTGGAGTTGGGTCATGTGGAGGTCAGCATCACTGGTGTGGAGGAGAACACTTTAATTGCCAGTCTTTGTGACTTGTTGGAGAGGATCTGGAGCCATGGACTACAGGTTAAACAGGTCAGGAAAACAACAACAGCAGCACTGCATAGTTTTTACCAAGCACTTCAATTGACTGTGCACCAGCAGGTACTTAGCTAGAATTATGTTCTCACATATTGGCTGTTTCTGTTTTCAGGGTAAATCTGCCCTGTGGTCCCACTTGCTTCATTACCAGGAAAGCAAAGAAAAGAAGAGTGCAACGCCAGCTGGTTTAGGTCCCCCAGGTATAGGAAATCCTGACAGTCAAACAAACATTTCTGGAAAGAAAACCTAGAATTGTTTTTTATTTCATCCCAGGTTTTATCCATGACCCCGAAAGACGCAAATCTGATGGTAGTGGGTCTGCAATGCCACCTCTTAAAGTGTCCTTGATCCAGGACATGAGGTGAGGAAGACTGAGTTCTATTTCAGTTAAGGGAGGAACACAGAAAGGGTTTATATGTCAGTGTTGTGAAACCGAGTTTGATTCTATCTTTTGAATATAATTGAAGTACAGCCAGGTCAATCATTTTGACTGGTTGACATTAGGCATTTTCAAATGTTCTGTGAAAACATTCCAAAACTGACAGCGTAAAACACTGACAGATCTACCTCAATCATCTTCATCTTTTATTGCTTTTTATTGTGCTTGTGAATTATTATAGCAGACTTGCCAGCTGTGTCTATACGTGTGTGCTGCCACAAAGAGTAGTCTCTGTTTATGTTGCGTGAAGAAGTGTGTGTGTGGGGGGGGGGGGGGCATTACTTCCAACCTAATATTCACACACGGCCTGCAGGTCAATTCAGGTCACACATAACACTGTGCTTCACGTAAGACACCAAATGTTGACACCAAGAATGATTGTGTACTCTGAGACGTAATGCAAAAACAATTGTCATGCATCACATAATGAATTAATAATTCATCCCATTGTCAAAACATGGACTAGATATTTGTCTTCAAAAGAATGATGTCTAAATAAAGGTGATGGTGTAATTTCAAAAATAGGTGAGAGGTCATTATGTATTTATTCCTGTGTTGCCGTGGAGATACCGTGCAGAAGAAAGTGGGTTAGTTAGAGTGGATGTAAATGTTGGAGACAGGAGAGGTGGATTTGGGAGGGGCTTGGGTTAGAAAGTGGAGGAGGGGACATGAGGGTCTCTTGCAGAGCAGACAAGCTTATGGTACAGGTGGAGTGGAAGGGAATGTGTCTGGACATTAGAGACATGATAGTGGCTGGGAGCAATGACAGGCAACCCCCCCCACACACACACACTGGAAGTCACAGACAGAGACCTCCTTTTAGCCATAACTAGTTGTGATGCCTACAATTTGTATTTGCATATCTCATAGCTGCACCACAATAAATACATTGAAGGTACACTACGGTAGAATATTGCTTCATTTTGAATTATCCATCCATTTTCTTCCGCTTATCCAAGGTCGGGTCGTGGGGGCAGCAGCATTAAGCAGGGAAGCCCAGACTTCCCTCTCCCTGGCCACTTTGTCCAGCTCTTTCTGGTGGATCCCGAGGCGTTCCCAGGCCAGTTGAGACACATAGTCTCTCCAACGTGTCCTGGGTCCTGGGCCTCCTACCAGGGAGGCATTCAGGAGGCATCCTAACCAGATGCCCGAGCCACCTCATCTGGCTCCTTTCAATGTTGAGGAGCAGCAGTTGTACTCTGAGTCTTTCCCGGATGACAGTGCTTCTCACCCTATCTCTAAGGGACAACCCAGCCACCCTGCGGAGAAAACTCATTTCGGCTGCCTGTACCCATGATCTTGTCCTTTCAGTCACTACCCAAAATAATTTTATCTCCAAAAGGGGGGCGTGGCAAAAAAGTTGCCATATTTTGTCTTGAAATAATGGCTTCAGAATGATACGGGGTTTGAAAAATGTATTTCTTTTACTACAAAGACCTCACCTCCTCTGACCTTAAACCTTGTGGTTTTATTTCCAGACACATTCAAAACATAAGTGAGATCAAGACCGACGTGGGCAAAGCCAGAGCTTGGGTGCGCCTCTCCATGGAGAAGAAGTTGCTTTCTAGACACCTGAAGCAGCTGCTGTCAGACCTCGAGCTTACAAAGTGAGCAAAACAATACACCACCTGGGTTTGCAGCGGTCCTCTGTCTCACACATCCTAAATTCTTGTAATGTTTTAAGGTGTACTCAAATTAGACCATTCATGCCGTGCTTGCCAGGACCAATGTTACAGAGAAAGTTAAGCACCTGGATAGTGTGAGCACTCTGATCTGTGCCAGGTTTGCCACAAATTTCCTCCTTTCCACGATTAAAAAAGGTGGGCCAGGGCACTATGGGTCTCACACATTCAACATCGTCAAGTTGCAGAATGACATATGACTTAATGATTCTGCTTCTCACCAGTTTTTAATGAAAGTTGCTATATTTCATATTACAACCAAGTAGGAATACCCAAAATAATGCTCGATGTTAAAACCCCCCATCACTTGCAAGTACTGTGCATTTGAACACGTAAAAACACTCGTCCAACATATGTAATAAATCCTAGCTGCCACCTTGTAAAAATAAATAGAACAATGGTAAATAATCCACAAAGGGAAATTGCAGTAATACAGCTGTGTACTGACACAAGCGCAGTATCTCAGTTGTATGTAATTTATGTTTGTAAAGGAATTTCTGACTCAAAGCAATTAGGATGCGCTCATTTATAATAAATTAACTGCAATGCACCACACTGTAGTCTGTCATTACATAAATAATTTACATTCACAACTACTTCATTATTGATATGATGAGTAGTGAACTGGGCCAGGAGGTTTTCTGTCAGCTTTTTTGACCTTACATTGTCATTTCTCTACAGTATTTTCAATCTCAATGATTACACACGTTTTTCATCTATTCATTCAAAATAAACAACAATATGACAATTTTTTGTTGGATTTTTAAGTACAATATGGAAATGTGTATATCTCTAAGTAATAGTGTTTGTTTAATTCACTTTAGGAAATTGTACAAACGCTATGCCTTCCTGCGCTGTGATGATGAGAAAGAGCAGTTTCTCTACCACCTCTTGTCCTTCAATGCAGTGGACTACTTCTGTTTCACCAATGTCTTCACCACCATCAGTCAGTTCTGCGAATGCACTTCTCATGCTGGTGTTGGTTCATCTTAAACTGACCAATATGTGTCTCATCTGTCTCCCAGTGATCCCATATCATGTGGTAGTGGTTCCCAGTCGGAAACTGGGTGGCTCCATGTTTACAGCCAATCCTTGGGTGTGTGTGTCAGGTGAACTGTCAGAGACGGGCGTTCTGCAGGTGCCGAGGAACACTCAGGAGATTACCTTTGAGGTCCGTCTTGTGTTTGGATTTTGTTTTCCCATAGATGCTTAAAATTCTTAAATGTGGCAGTTTTTAGTATTTGAAAATGCTTCAAGTTTGGATAAGGTGCTATTAAAAACATATTTTCCTGTAATTGTGTCTCCTGATATAATTAAACAGTAAATAATAATTTTGAATATGTACAAATATGACATTTACCATAGCTGTGTAGTACTTGGAAATCTTAAAAATGTATCTTAAAAGGTTAAATCTGGCAGGGTTCCTGTAAGCTATCAATGTTGATCATCACAGTTAGTTACAGTATTTTTTTAACTGGCTGTTGTCCACATGTTGACTTTTATCTGAATTTCAGTTGGGAGATTTTAATTTAGGTTCACTCTCAGTCAGACTGCTATAATAACCAAAGATTTAATAATGTGTGTATCAATGTGAATATTGTTTTGCAATAAAATATCTTGTGTGCATTAACTCACAGTTTGAATTGTATATGCTCTTTATCTTCCAGTGCCAGAACTTGGGGAAGCTGACTACAGTGCAGATGGGCCACGATAACACAGGTCTTTATGCTAAGTGGTTGGTGGAGTGTGTTATGGTCCGCAATGAAATCACAGGGCACACATACAAGTATGTGTACCTTCTCCAAAAATACTCACATTGCTTTGACCTACAGGAGAAAATGAACATACATGTTGGTTGGGTAGGTTTCCATGCGGTCGGTGGCTGGGGAAGGGCGTGGATGATGGCAGCCTGGAGAGAATCCTAGTAGGAGAGCTGATGACGCCCAGCACAGAGAATGATGAAAAGATGTGTCGCACACCGCCGATGCAGCAGTCACCAGGGATGATGAGGAGATTTGTTACCATCTCGCCAAACAGCAAGCCAAGTAAGCAATAGGACTACACACGGTTAAATGAACAGAGGCAAATTCCAAACAAACATTTGACAATTTCATCTGTTGTCTTAGTTTTTGCTTTGGAAAAAACACTTGAAAGCAAAGAAGAGCTGCGGTCTGTCTAGTCATGTCTAGTCTAGTCTAGTCTGATTGAGTTTAGAAATTTTGTTTAACTTTTGGACCATATTTTCATTAATTTGTTCACTCAAATTCCAAGCTGTTGGAATCACACAATTGGAAATTGTTAGATATCATTGATTGATGAGGAAACTAAATGATCAAATGTGGAAGGAGATTTGTTCACCTTACCTGTGACTTTTTTTCTGACAGCCAGTCATCAACCCTCTCCTCTTTCTCCTCATGCAGAGTTAAACACAGGTCAGATCCAGGAAGGAGTGGGGGAGGCCATCAATGGGATTGTGAAGCACTACCACAAACCGGAGAAAGAGGTGGGAGACAGTAGTCTAGACAGACCCCATTATGTCATTCTATTATTCATTACAAAGCTTTGCAACATTCTCTACCCCAAGCTGCTATGCGGTCTTATTCAGATTGCAAAAACATATTAAACTTTAAATGTTACAATTTTTTTAATCCCACATGAGGATCTGTCTGACCTAGAATGATGCCTAATGTGCTTCTAGCCTTGGAGTTTTTGTTATTTAACACTTAAATAGAAATATTATTCTTATCATTAGCATACTGCGTAAACTCCCTGTTGTGGGTATTTTTGCCTAATATGAAATTAAGTTATTTGGGTCGTGGTAGATCTTGTTTCTTTTGGAATAAGAATGTTCCTGTTATATCTGTTGTTTCTCTTCATAGAGAGGCAGTTTGACTCTTCTTCTCTGTGGGGAATTTGGCCTCGTTTGGGCTCTGGAGCAGGTGTTCCAGCACGGTTTCAAATCACCTCGACTGTTTAAAAATGTCTTCATCTGGGATTTATTGGGTATAAGCCGCCGTCACTTTTTCAAAATTACATTTGAATTCTGAAGTATCAAATCATTAACATCCATTATTGATGTGGCACAGAAAAGGCACAAGTGTACTTTGAAAGTTCTGAGCAACGGGAGGTGAATCCAGATGAAAACTGGCAAAGCAGAGTGAGCCACTTCTGCCGCTTTATGCGCGCCATCAACAACACTTCGCGAAACATCGGCAAGGACGGAAAGTTCCAGATGCTAATTTGTCTGGGTGCAAGGTAGGCAGGAAACATCTGTTTGTAGTTAGAATGAAAACACATCATGACAAACGAAGCTCGATTGTAACTGTGATATTGAAAAAATACTCCCTGGCCTTTTTTATTAATGACAGTATAGTCTTTTGTTCAAGACGTGGTATGCTTTTATGCTTCCATTGTTTTAAATGATATTTAAATGATAAACACTCCTACATCTGTTGTCTCTCTTAGGGACCACTTGCTGCATCACTGGATCGCCCTGCTGGCAGATTGTCCAATCACTGCTCAGATGTATGAGGAACCTGCACTGATCAAGGACCGCTCACTGGTCAACTCTCTGATCCGAGTGCTTCAGACTCTGCAGGAGTTCAACATCACCCTGGAGGCATCGCTCATCAAAGGTGTTGGCATCTAAACCACCCCATCTCCACGGATGAGCACAGCCGTAACAATTAAGTGAACGTTTTACATGCAGAAACCGACTCTTAACAGACAACTTATTTTGGCTTATGTTGAAGATACTGTTACATTTGCCATATACTGTATTAAGTGCAATGAGCCTTTTCAAATCTGTTTTTATCCTCAATGATGTGGTCAAATTTCAAACATATTTTTTATTCCGAACCATGTTCAACATTGACCTTGTTGTGCTATAATGTTTTATCAAATGCTTAATATTTTGATTGTTCGAGTGAACTGCTGACTGTGGCTATATTTAAGGGGATGAGGGGGTTCAGAACTGTTAATATATTTTATCAGAGAAAAACAGTGTTATTTTGTAAAATCCGTCAAGTTGCTTGCTCTGTTGTCAACTCCGATTCCAAAGTCATAATGCAGAGCTTAAAGCAAATGTAGAGGTATGCTTTATAAGTATGTATCTGACTGGGTGGTAAAGTTGAACTGTGGAATCTACTATAGGAATTCTAAGGCTGTTTACATTACAGCCTTTTTTTTAGGAAATGTATGCAGATATTTTATGTGAAATACCTTTGTACCTTCAGTGCTGAGAAAGGGTCCTTCTTGCATGATATTGACACTGTATCCCAGGATAGAAAATATCGTAGATGGGATATATAAAAAAAAACTCCCCTTGGTGAGTTATTGGTTTGTGCTCCAATTCCTCAAGAGATGTGTCCTCCAGCTTTCTGTGCAAAGACGTTGAAGACAGCCTTGATGTAAGTACCTCCAGCAAGCCCTTTCTTAACAGTCATTCATGCCTTTTTGCTACACTTGTCAGTGTGGGGCATGACTAAAAGGATCCTTGTCTGCTGTAAGAATCCAAAATGACTGCTTTAATGGCCCTCACATTATTTTGTTGTAACTTTTTTTGCTATGCAATTTTCCTCAGCAGAAATTGTCTCAGCTCCTCCATGCCCTGCAAAGCCTTCATCAAGGTCACTTGAGGCCATATCTCTCACAATGAACCTGACTGCACAGAGGAAGCGATTTTATAAGGACTTTGTTATCTGTGCCAACAGTGTCTGGAATGAACTTCTGTGTATGACTCGTTCATGAGCATCTTGCAAAATATATATTTTTGTTTTCCAAAACAGTTGTACATTTATTGAAATAGCGGTGTAATGTAGTGTTTACTAAGTAAGAGAGACACTGTACAGTCTAAAAATATATCAAGAATAAAACCTCTGTAATGCATTTTTCTTGGAAGTTTTAATACTTTACTGTAATCTTTTAAAGTTTTTTTTGCAAAAATATGCATAGTACATGTTATAAATATAATAAGTTTAACATATAGTTTGTATGGTTACTTGTTGAAATACAAAATTATATACATTGTTTCTGCAATGATAGTATATTACAAGAAATATATTTTTTAGTTCATCGTAATGCAAACTTAAAAAATACTGAAAGAAAGGTTTGAAGGTGACACGTTTTACTAAAGTGAACTTTTTTCGACATTGACTACGTGAGCGCTTTCAGTCAGGAACATGTAAACAAATTCGTTCGCGCCATGTCAAATGGCTGTTTCTATTCAAAAGCTAACCCCAGGTGTATTATGGGTATTTTAGTTTCAAACGTCTGCAACAACGGCAACCAAGCGCTCCCTTCTTGCTCGTTTACTACAACTCCCAGCATTCAGCACCCCCTATGCGAATACGCGATTGGTCCGCTCCGTTCAAACTTTACGCCCGCACGCCTTATATGGTCAACGTGAGCTCGCGCCTTCATTTCAGCTTTTTATGCTAATCGTATTTTAATGACCAGCTGTATGCAGCAGTAGTAAGAGCATGCGCAGTGCGTGACAAGAAAACGGCGAAGATTCAAAGTTTTTGTTCAGTAAGTCTCATCTTATTTATCACGTTTTGTACTTGTATTGTTGTGCCTAATTTTGTTCGAAACGAGCACACCGCGTGGTAGTTTAATTCTGACTTGTCAGTCGTTTGCACAAAGAGTAGCCGACAATGGTGGTGAACGGCAGCATGGCGTGGCGAAGGCAGCGGAGCGGGCTAGCTACCATGCTAACGGCTAACAACAATGAGCCATATTTGGCGCTCTAGCGGGCAAAAGTTTGAATTTAAAGGGAAGGCTGCTTCTAACGCGACGTTACGCCTTTTAACAAGCACCAAAAACTCGAGCGGGCAATTTAAAGTTCAACCAAGGTTCTTCATGTTCTAACGAGGTGTTTGAAGAATATCAGCGAATAGCCCGGTAGCTTTTTGTTTCTCCGTTTGAGGGACATGAGTTGCTGTCTTTTTGGACAGCGACGTTCTGATTAATCCATCGGAGTTGATCAGCGATCAGTCGATGCTAATTGATTGATTGTGTTTGCACGTGTTCACAACTCGGAGAAGAGCGTTGGTTTTTTTTTACTGTTTGTAGAAGTACCAATTGTGTCAGTTTGTGAATGCCTAAAGCTTCCGTTTTTTCATATTTACATAAAATGTCTTTGAATGTTAGTTATGCTTAGTCGAACGTTTGTGCACCAAATGCAGTGCACGAAGTTTCACACTTGATACATACGTGTATTCTGATATTGTTTTCTTATAAAAATGACTATTCCGTGTGGGGCCCGCCCCCCTTCACAATGGTGGCAGCGCCACAGTGTGCAGATACTCACTCTGCTGCTTGTTTCTCTGTCATACTAGTCCAGGGGATTTTGACCTTTGCACTGAGCTCACAGGAAGACTATGTTCGGCTTTCACAAGTCAAAGATCTACCGGAGTAACGACGGCTGTTGCATCTGCAAGACCAAGTCCTCCAGCTCGCGTTTTACAGACAGCAGTCGTTATGAAGAAACGTTCAGCCTCTGTTTTGGGTAAAAAGTCCGACTTTTGCAAATTTGTTTTGGTTTCCTTTTGCATATTTTAACATTTAAATGTTACGTAGGCTCTCAGAGGACCGTGTTGGAGACATCTGCAATGCCTGTGTGTTGTTGGTGAAGAGGTGGAAGAAGCTCCCCAGTGGTTCAAAGAAGAACTGGAACCATGTAAGTGACGCCACTCCTCCTCTCGCCTATTTTACCATGTGCTCCTTTATCAGACTCTTTTCGTTTTTTTCTTGACCTGACACAGGTGGTGGATGCCAGAGCTGGACCAGGCTTTAAAGTAACAAAACCCAAGAAGATCAAGAACAATGATGGCAAGAAGAAAAGCAAACTGAAGAGGCTTCACAAGTTAAAGAGGCAAAGTGAGTCTTCCACCTGTGTGTCCGCTTTCATTTTTAGGGAAAAGATGGATGAAATTAAGGCAGCGATACTCACATTGAATAAGCAGAACTCAGGAGGAATAAAAGAAAGTTAATATATTTTAGTACTATTTATAGCATTGACACATTTTCTTTCAATAGCTTGTGTAAGTGATTCTCTATGTACAGAAGTTTTGTTTGCTTCGTGTATGTAAAGGCACTAATAAATATAGTTTAGTATTCTACTGTCACATTTGTACAATGAGGACAATTTTGAAAGGTGTACAGTCATGGCCAAAAATGTGGAATTACTTTAAATTCTGTGCTTCAATAAATTTTGCTACTTCATTTTTCATTTTTGTAGAATTGCTTCATTTTAAGTATATAACAGACACAAAATGTGTTTCTTTAGAAAATAATGAGGCAGCAGAGTTATGCTAACAGCACATTTAAGTCACTCCCAAAACCTTTGGCCACAACTGTATTATTGATAATTTTGGACAATGTACTAAACATCCACTGTTATGCATATTTCTTGCACAAGTGTAGTTTTATTTCATTTTTTTACTGGAACTGTTCCTTAAGTATATAGATAATTGAATGAAACATTATGTAACATTTTTACATCCTTGTTGTCGCTCACATACTCAAATGTCTCCAGCTGCAGGCCTAGCCTTTTTGAAAACTTTCTAAAAATAATGTCTTGTGTAAAGTATTTTTTATTTTTTTTAAATATATATTCACATGACTGACGTAAAATAACCACATCGCATTGCGCCAGATCTCTGCTCTTTTAACAAGTGCAATTTTTTTATTCTGCAGACTCTGATGCTCATAGCACCACCTCCAGTGTGTCTCCCGCCCACTCACCCATTTATAGCAACCAGTCCGATGACGGTTCAGACATTGAGTCCAAACAGAGACGTTCTTCTCCTTCCATTTTCTCATTCTTGGACCGATCTTACTGGAAAAGGTAAGAAAATGGCAGTTTTAAACCCATCCACTCATTTGCTGTGCCAGTATGTTGTCTATCTCAGCTGACACAACAGCCAGTAACATGGCAATGCAAAATAGCGCATCAGGCTTATGCCAGCTGCATGGAATTCACCTATGTGAACCACTTCACTAAGGCATCTTCTCTAAATGAACTCAATGGCTTTTTGTCCTCTGTAGGCAAAAGGTGTGCTGCGGGATTGTCTACAAAGGCCGCTTTGGTGAGGTGATTATTGATCCTCGTCTTTTTAAGCCCTGTTGCAGTTCAAAAAAAACAGAAGACTCTGGTGTCCACACAAGTTCCCTCACACCTTCCAGAAACTCATCCACCACAACTCCCAGAGGAAATGAAAGAAACCTGGTGATGGCTCTTGTTTAATCCTTTGCAGGGTTATCCATGGCACCCACCTGGATTTGTCTCCAGTGGCAGACTTACCTTCTCCTTCCTTAGATACTTTTTGTTATATCATAACATGTGTTATTACTTTTTTCATATGGTTATTTTAAATTTTGCATAGTGTTCTTTTTTTGAGGGGGTTATATACAAAGTTACAAAAAAATGTAAGGGCATTAGTTTTATTTATAGTTTAAGGAGAAACATTCTGTTAAAGTTCAGTTTATTTTGGTTACCTGAATGATTCATGTCCTGTAAATATATTGTCACTTTGCTACACATCAATACTGTTCTATTTGTCCATGATTCGCATTTGAGAAGAAAAAAACCCACCAGCTATTTCCGATTACCAGCTTTTTTTTTTCCTCTAGCTTGGAGTTGAGGCTCCACATGTTGCTGCAAACCTTTATCCTGTTCTTTGTTTCACATGTGACCTGGTAGGACTTTTAGTACACACAAGGGCAGTCGGCAACAGCAGGGATCATTAGGTTCACTGCCCTTAATGAATTTAATTAGGTTTTATATTTTTGTAGAGGAAACAATTGTGATGTTTTGAGCACGACTTTGAAACACTCCATTTGAATTTCAACATAGAGCACATTGATCTGAATAGATTAGAATGTGATTAGAAGATGCATGCAGTATGTTTTTCTGCCTCTTGGCGGGAAACAGAAATGATGTATTTATTTCTTTTGTACAGTCACCAATGAAATGACATGTGTTGTAAGCATATTGCCTCACCTCTCCAAACTGGTCTTGTGAATACAGTTTGGGTTCATCCAAACTTTTCTGTTTACAAGAATGGCAAACCACTACTTGTGTACAGCGTGTGCTTTACTCTAAACCGGTTATACCCTTTATTTTGAAATACTTTCTGTCGGAAAATGGCTTATGTGCATTCAGTGCTCACCAATAATTGAATTTCATGGGGGGGAAATAAGTAGCATGTTGGGGAAAAATCTCAAAGTGTAAAACTCATGTTCCAAATGTCATGCGTAGATGAAGACTTGTGGTTTTAACTTTTTGCCTGGTCAGAATGTGGTTTCATCTCTAATTTGCGTTCAGATGCAATTGTCAAAGATTCAAACTATGCAGACGTTTTGAATGTGTGGCTTTCTGTCACTTGCTGTTTCTAGTGTTAAGTGATGGACCCTGTTTCAACCAAACTGACTTGTATAAAGAATATGTTAATTGTCCCAAATAGGTCTCATATATGCCATTTTAATTATACTCAGGTTGCACCATGGTAACCATAGTGCATGCATGCTGTCTCTACTCTGAACCATCTCAGACTGTAAGAATGTTACAGTTAATGTTCAGGAAGTATGCTTGTGGCAGGGTCATTTTAAACCCAACAAGGTTCTCATTAAAAGGAGAAATGCTGCCTCCTTTTAAACTGCTTAATTAGCTTATTTTTTGCCATATTTTTGCAAGGTGCATTTTAGTAAATGAAATGTGCCTTAATGCATTACCTGACATTGTCTTAATGCCTCTCATGTAATTTATATTTATTTATTACAATGTTTACTGAGGTAGCTGGTGTAGAGCCTTTCCGAATGGTTTTTTTTTTTTTCCCCTTGAACTTGCAAGCTTACCATGTTTTTTAAATGTTTTTTGTATACTGTACCACCACGTAGAGCTGTACTGTAGTAAGCTACAATAAACTTTGGCTTTGACATGATTTGTGTGCATGGCTAGATGGCGCCAAAGAGCTGCACAGGCTTAGGTATAAAACGACAATGTTGGCATTATTGGGGTAATTCATTGCGTGTTTTTTTTTTTACTTTTTAGTTCCTTATAAATCCCACTTATTCTCAGCGGTGCTCAGAGCAGGTGCTGTAAAGTGACGCATGAAGGATATATTTACTCAATTATTCCATGCCTTCTACGTAATTATTGGGTAATTGTAATAAAAAGAAACTCATAAAAGTTCCCAAATACAGACTATCAAGTCAATACAAAGGTTTGTTTTATACGAGTTACTGTGGTAAATATGGCTTATGGTTACTTCTGTTTTCATTGCATGAAACTGAGATTAACTGTTGCTAAGCAACCACGTTGTTAGGCAAGTCGTATTTGTTACATTTACAGATCAATTAGCAAACAGAGTTACTAGCAAAAAATGCCCAACATTAGCTGAAGTAAATGTTGTAGTATATACTGGTAGGTTATTAGCGCTGATTCACAAAGAGCAACCAACATTTACGCAGCTTCAAATGTCAAGTGTAGCTACCGGATCAAAGAACATTAGACGGGTAACTTTCAAAACAAAACTTTACAGGCTTCAAATACTTACCGTGTCTTTTACGTCGTGTGCCATTACTTCCGGTATTTTGCTCGCTATCGCTTTAACTTGACGCTGCTCTGCTTCAAAAGCGATTTCGCCCCCTCTCCTGTGTACGCGCGCACGCCCTCATTCTCGCTCCCCCGGGCACACACGCGCGCGCGCGCGCACACACACACACACACACACACACAGACAGTCACTATTACTCACTCCTTTCTCTTTTCAAAAGGCCCTTGTGAGGCAGATTGACAGGCTAGAATGAAAATGAGGCGGACGCTCGGTCACGACTTCAGTGCGTACGCGTCCTTTTGAGCAGACCTCGAAACTTGGATCGTACCACCATGGGAGCTATTTGGGCAACAAGGGACTTTTGTTTGTTTTTGCTCTTGTTAAATAGTCGCCAAAGCGCTGCGCTTCCAGAGATTCGAGGTGGGACTATAGCGTGTGTGAGTGCGCGCGCGCGCGCGCGTGTGTGTTTGAGACGGCTACTTTACGCACGCTTTCAGGAGTGCGCTCCTGTGCCCATTTTACTCGTTGACTTCATGGACGTGGAGATAGAGATGCGTGTATCGCGGGTTGCCTTTACACGCTTGAGCGCAGTCATAGCGTTATGTTTGTTTTGACTCTGTTACCCGCGTACTTTAGTCTGCCAATCATTTTCTGGCATTTGCTCATTGAATACACAGGTTTGTAACCGAGTGTGTGCTTCCCTAGCAGACCCGTGTGCAGAGGGGAGTGATGGCTGTCACATTGATGCTATTTGTCAGACAACCCCGCAGGGCTCATATAAGTGCACATGCAAAGCAGGCTTCAGAGGAGATGGCAAGCACTGTGAAGGTAATGCTGCCCTAAACATGCACACTGGCAGCCTTCACATGCAACGTCTACTGTACTCCTGTTGCTCGTCCAGTGTGATGTATGTGCTGTTTACCTTTCAGACATTGATGAGTGTGACCTGGAGTACAATGGTGGCTGTGTACATGAATGCAACAATATACCGGGAAATTATCGCTGCACTTGCTATGATGGCTTCAATCTGGCCCACGATGGTCATAACTGTTTGGGTAAGATCACGAATGTAAACGGCGACACCGCTTTTGATGGCGGACTTCACATTTGTGGTTGTTTCTCACACTGACCCAGCACTTCTTTCCTTCCTTGCTTCACTTGCCCGGAGAGAAAATGTAACCTAATACAAATAGTTTGGTTTTGTCTCAAAAGATGGATAAATATTTATGTCTGAAATGAAACGAGGAAGAGAAAAGAAGTCCTTGTTTATGTTTGAGGCAAAGAGCAAAAACATGATGTGATTGATTTACATACGCTGAGTGAAGTGAACAAAAACGTGCAAACACTCATTTGATGGCCCCATTGTCAATGCAGATGTGGACGAATGTAAGTTCAACAACGGTGGCTGCCAGCACACTTGTGTCAACACCATGGGCAGCTATGAATGCCGCTGCAAGGATGGCTTCTTCCTCAGCGACAATCAGCACACATGCATCCACCGCTCCGTTGGTGAGTGCACAACACACACAACCACCACCACCACCGCCATACACACGCACACATACGTACCCACAACTTTGAAGGCAAGTCAACGTGTAACTTTTTTTTTTTTACAAATTCACGACTTGTGGGTGCACAGTGAGATCTGACAGCTTCAAGCTGGCTTCCATCGCGCTGCTTTTCATCTGTAGCAGTAACATGCTGTGGGAAAAAGGATGTGCTGGACAAAATAAATTCATAAGTGCAACACTCACCCCTATGCGGCCTGTGTCACACATCACACTGAAGCGCCTTTGTGCTCTCCACTTCATCGGGTCCTGACAGGCCTTTTAAATCTCATGGATTGGGCCACTCAGCTGTGACCCATCTTTACAAATGCTGCTCCATATCTCATTTTCCAGCTGAGAGCACACACTGTTTCACTGCTTCAACTCTCAAAGTCTTTCTCGCCTTACGAGCGCACAAACACACACACACACAGGTTTATATATTAGGACTGTCAATCAATTGACATATTTAATTGTGATTTATAGCATTTTGTTCGTAGTTAATGTCTCATAATTAATCACACTTAATCGCAGCTAGAAATAAGTTTTTATCTATAATAAGTAGGAATATCTCTATCCTTAATTTGATACGTAACTATGATAACTACAGCAAATTTTATATAAATGGATATCCATTTAGGAAATACGGGCCATTATTTTATTTACAAAACAATGTACATTTAGAATTACCCCAGGTTTGCATGTTTAATGCGAGCGGCGCTTTGTCCCATTTTGACAGTCTTTGAACGCACCATGTAACTTTGTCCCACGCTGTACAGATAGACTTCTACACTGCATTCTTACATTTATTTTCACCCCATATTTGGTCCCAAGTCCCGATACTCTGTGGGAATGCATGAAGGTAAGATCAGATGACATTGTTGCTAATGTGCATATTTGTTTCGTACACAACTTCTCTGAAAAACAATAACATCGAAAGTTCAGACTTGCACTGGTGGATGTGTGTTCATTTCTGGCTGTTCCTGTCTTAGTTTTACACAATACATAATAAATAAGATAAGTTAGATTGCTTAATGTACGTATGTTTTACAAGCAGTCTTTGCCACTGACTAGCCAGTGTGTTGCTAAAGCTAGCACTGCTATTTCTTCAACCATGGTCACATGGACATAAGCCCCAAACAGCTGCTGTCGGCTTATTCTTGTCGTCAACAAGCAGTACCCAAATTTTTAGCTGGCAGTTCAAAGCAAAAAATCAGTCACGAGATGCGATTTTTTGTGACTGATTAATAAGAAAAAAAACAAACCTTCGCTAGTTTGGACACTCGTATGTCAAGATATCACTGCACAAATGAAAAAAAAAAAATACCGGCAGTGTTTCGGTACCTTCTAGCAGCTCGCTTCTCTCCAAAAAGTCAACGTACTCCGTGACAATCCAAGTCAGTGACAGTAGATAACAAAAATGGAATAAGAAATAACTTTGGTCTTGTGAGAGCCATGTGCCCGGAAAATACTCTTTTCTTTGTACATTTCTGCTTAGTATTCGTTTGCACTTTCCACGTCTGGCTCCTTCGTTACCGCTACTTTCTCCAACTACTCTGTGGGTTGACGGTCAAAAACGTAAAGTGCGTAAAAAAAAATAGCACAGTTAAAAGAAACTTCTGTAACTATGTATCTATCCAGTACATGTATATACACTATCTACTGTTAAAAACAACACATTGGTAATGTTTTTGGATTGTTCCAAAGCATGAGAACAATCGGTCCCACTTTAATCTCTCAGTATGAGAGTCTTTTGTGTGGAGCCACTCGCTCACTGTAGGAGCGCTTCATTGTGTTCCTCTCTGCATCCCAGAGGGCCTCAACTGTATGAATAAGGAGCACGGCTGCGCCCACATCTGCAAAGAGACACCCAAGGGGGGAGTGGCCTGTGAGTGTCGACCAGGGTTCGAGCTGGCCCGCAACCAGAGACGCTGCATCTGTATGTGTGAAACTACTCTACATTGCACCCCCCCCCCCTCCAACAGACACACATACATAGAGGCTGTAGATGGCATACGCTGGCTATGTGCCTCATATTTGCATGTTGTTGACCCCCATAGTGACTTGTAACCATGGCAATGGGGGGTGCCAGCACACCTGTGACGACACAGAGAGCGGCCCCATTTGCAAGTGTCACATCAGGTACGCCCTGCAGCCTGACAGGAGGTCGTGTGTTGGTAAGCCTTTTGAGCTTTTTTTTGTAGCTTTTATTCTATGTCATATACACATATACACACTTGCATTGTTGCTTTCAAAAATACTTAACAAGATTGCCTCATTCACACAGTATTGATGGCATATGTAGCTACCATTAAAGGCATACAGTGGAACTTCTAAGATCCATTTTTGGAGCACCCACAGAAATAACAGGAAATAATCAGTTTGAGTTTTGCTTGAAATATAAGCAGTACATGCATGCTAAAGTTAGCTTTCTGTGTTGCCATGCTTTAGTTTTGGATGCTGCATTATGTTGTTTCACATTCTCAATTTCTGCAGCGTCCTCTTTTCTTGCTGCGCTCGTCTTAAATAAAATGCCCTCTTATTGTGGCCAGCATTGTTTGTAAGGCTGACCAGTTCAATCTGATTGATGCATTCAATGTAGCTTGTTTTCTGCAGTACGACTTTAACGGATAGCCCAAAACCAGGCAAAGAGAGTACTGAAAAAAGTGTTGCAAAAACCCAAAACACGAAAAACTGAACTCAGGTCTCACGAGATTTACTGACGTCATGCGAGAGACCTCATGTAGGTTCGCAGTTAGAAATTCAGGTTTTAGGTACTTTTACAGGCTTCTGAAAATGAGGGTTGAATTCCAAATTGTGCAATCTCAAGGCTGTTGGATTTGAGAGTTTCCATTGTATTTGGTAACATAAACAACTGTCAGAATAAGGGGTGTACCGAATACATGTATTCGTAATCAGATCGCCTAGTTATGCAGCTTTCCCACTTGATACACATTTGAAGTAAGGGACCGCAAGTGTACATTCGGTGTTCACCTCCACAAACCCAGGTAGTGTGACTAAAAGTAGACTACATTTTGGACTATATTTACATTTTTTATTTGATTCCATTCCATCTTCCTGCTTATCTGGGCCCAGGTCGTGGGGGCAGCAGTGTTAGTAGGGAAGTCAAGACTTCCTGGTCCCCGGCCACTTCTTCCAGTTCCAGTGGGAGGACATCAAGGTTATCCCAGACCAACTGTGAAACCTGATTCCTCCAGTGTGTCCTAGGTCTTAACCGGGGCCTTCTTCCGGCTGGGCATGCCCGAAACACTTCACCAGGGAGGCGCCCAGGAGACATCAGGACTAGATGCCCAGGACACCTCAATTGGCACCCCCATAATGTGAAGGAGTAGCGGCTCTACTCTGAGTTCCTCCCGGATGGCCCTATCTCTTAGGGAAAGTCCATCCACCCTACGGGGGAAACCCATTTCAGCCAATTGTATCCGCAATCTCGTTCTTTCGGTCATGACCCAAAGCTCATGAGCATAGGTGAGTGTGGGAACATAGATTGACCGATAAAGTGAGAGCTTTTCCTTCTGGCTCAGCTCTCTCTTCACCACGACAGTCCGGTACAGCGACCGCATTACTGCAGACAATGTACCGATCCGTCTGTCGACCTCACCCTCCAAATTTCCCTCACTTGTGATACTTGAACTCCTCCACCTGGGGCAAAACCTTGCTCCCAAACCAGAGGGTGCAATCCACCCTTTTCCGCCTGAGAACCATGACCTCTGATTCTAAAGTTCTGAGTCTCAACCCAGAAGTTTCACAACACTGAAGGTCACAGCCTGTTGAGGCTGTCAGGACCACATTGTCTACAAATAGCTAAGAAGAGATCCAAAGCCCCCAAACTGGACTACCAAGGTTGCACCTTGAAATTACGTCCATGAACAGAACAGACGATTGATAACAGAATCAGAATCAGTGACAAAGTGCAGCCCTGGCAGAGGCCAGCGATCATTGGAAACAGGCTCGACTTACTGCTGGCAATGCAAACCAGAGTACTGCTCTGATTGTACAAGGACCGAATGGCACGTAGTAGCGGGCCACCAATACCGTACTCCCGGAGCACCCCCGACAGGACACTATAATTGACATGGTCAAATGCCTTTCCCAAGTCCACGCCACACTTGTAGACCGATTGGAAAAACTCTCATGAACTCCCTAGCACCCTTGCAAGGGTGTAGAGCTGGTCCGCACTTATAGACCAATTGGAAAAACTCCCATGTACCCTCCAGCACCCTTGCAAGGGTGTAGAGCTGGTCTAGTGTTCCGCAACCCAGGTGAAAACCACATTGCACCTCCTGTAGCCGAGGTTCAACTAACGGTCCAGCACCCAGGAATAGACTTTCCCTCTGAGGCTGAGGAGTGTGGTCCTCCTATAGTTGGAACACAACCTCACTCTTCTTTAAATGGGGGGGGTGTCTTGGTCTGGGGTTGGGGTGTGGGCAGGGTGGTGGTGACCGTCCCGGCGCGGCATGGACCATCCTTTGGGGTGGTGGGTAGGCAGGGGTCGCGTCCTGGGGGTGCTGGGCACCTGCTGCTGCTGGGGGACCCGTGTGCGCTCGGTGGCGTTGGTTCGCCCTCGACCTTCCTTCAGTGTGGGGGTGGGGTGGGGTCCGCCCTGGGCCTTTCTCCTGCTCGGCCGTGGCCTGGGGTCATTTGAGGGGTGGCATGGGCGTATGCTTTGACGTCTGGTGGGGTATTACTCCTCTTTTCGTCCCAGTCTTGTATTGCTTGCTCCTCTGTCCCTCGTTGGCACTTTGGGCCTGGTTGTTCTGTGGGCGTGGCCACGTGTCGCTCTGTGTGGGGCCTTTTTCTCTTGTGGCGGCTGTGGTATGGCTCCCAGGTCTGCTGTGGGGTGTGTGTGTTACGTGCGCTGCAGTTCTTGCTGTGCTGGTGGCAGATGGGACTGCTGTGAGAGATGCGACTGGTCCGTGGCCTGTGGTGGTTTGGGGGTGACGTGGTGCGCGATTTCTCCGGCGGAGGCTCCTGTGTTGGTGGTGCTGTGGTGGCCGTCTCTGGGGGGTGGGGGGGAGCCACACTGTGTGCCCTGGCGGGCTGGGTGGGGCTTTCCTGGTCTGTGCTGTGGTGGGTAGCAGCATGGCCACAGGGTTGGTTTTCGGTTTCTTCCCACTACATTTGGATGGGGCTGGGCATTGGGGGCTCTCGTCCTTCCTGGGGGGGTTCTGCGGGCTGGGTCTCGGGAGGCTGGTCTTTGTTCTGCTTGACCTGGGGGTTGTTGGATCTCTGGTGGTGGGGGCTCGTCCTGACTGTGTGGGTAGGGGCATGCTGGGTGGTAGGGGGCGGTCTCTCACCTTTTCTACAATCCGCGTGACAATTATACATTGATGCATGCACGCACATTTAGGCATGTGTACAGGCTTGTGGGCATGCATGCTTGCACACCTAAGCAACTACTTATATACTTCCCCATATAACTCACTGATTTAACCATGGTGTTATCACGCAGGCTTTATTACGGGGATGATGATGTCAGCAATAACATTACTGTTATTGTAAAATTTTTTGAATAAGTATCATTTTTTCAATACAATATTATCACTGTGGCTGTTATTGCGATTATATTATTTTGTTATTTCCATTAAGGGCCATCATAGACTTTTTTGTTATTGTTTTTGCAATTGTTGTTGCTGGTGTTGTTGTCTCTCTCTGTTTTGTCCACCTCCTCTCCCCACTCTCTCCCTCAGTCTTCTTTTCTCTTCTTCTCTATCCTTTCCTGCTCCGCTCCAGCCGCCCCAAATTTGCATAAAAATTAAGTATGTATTAAAATCTATGTGACAGGAGAGATTATCTTTTCCCTGTCAGAGCAAATGTGTTTAGCATGTAAGGGCATCTAGATCATACATACTATCTGCCCTAATGGCTGGACAGGACACAAAAAGGGGGACCACTTTCTGAGGTGTCCTCTTTTTTTGACCTTTTCAAGACCAACCGAAAGTTGTTCAGAATGCAGGAGAAGCTCTGCCAGAGGTAAGAGTTGAAGACTTGACGGACGGCAGATTCTGTCAAACGTTTCCAGCACACCTCACAAAATGTTGGGGTCTTCCAGGTCTGTCCGGCATTTTCGCCCAACATCTAATCCAACTCATCACCAGGTGGTGATCAGTTGACATCCGCATGTCCAAAACATGCAGACGCAGGTCTGATGATACCACGACAAAGTTGACCATAGTCCTCCAGCCTAAGGTGTCTTGGTGCCAAGTGAAATCCATGTTTGATAATTGTGGACATGGTGTGGACAAACTTTGCACGGAAGTCCATTAAGATCACACGGCACGGGTTCAGATTGGGGAGACCGTTCGTCCCAATCACGCCACCCAAGGTCACACTGTTATTGCTCACGTGGGCATTAACTCCCCCAGTAGAACTACAACTTTACCAGATGGGGTGCTCTACAGCACCCCTCTTATGAACTGCTGTTTGGCGTGTACGCGCAAACGACGGTCAGGACCTTTCCCCAACCCGAAAGCATAGGGAAATGACTCTCTTGTTCATGTCGCGAACACAGAGGCACTTAGCCGGGGAAGCTATCATTATTCATACAGTATGTACTGTAAATTCTACTCTGCATTCCTAGTAGTTTTTAACAGATGCAAAGTTGCTGGGGAGTGGTAAACTCTCCGGATCAGTTCAGAACAATGGAATAAAACCTTCGAAAATGCGGTGGCGGTTTATACTTCAAGATTGCTGATTAGCTCATTTCACTGCCAATCAAAAAGAGACTCCGCTTCAAACAGATCATTCAATCATCATGCAGAAATGGAGCATCTGGGCCAGCCCACTGTCCCTTAGGCCCCCAGAGATGCTGAGCGTCTAATGGGTGAACAAAACCCAGCATATATTCAATGACTGTCCAATTTCGCTCAGTGAAACAACCCACTTCTCCATCGCAGTCAGTAAACTCCCAGCGTCCAAACGTGGTGGTGTGAGAATGAATGATAAGTAAGTCGTGTTAGGTACCTGTGACGAGTAGCTGATTTTGAAAAAGATTAAGGTATTGTAGCGCATATTTAGTCAGTGAAATGTACACACAGCAGTACATATTTCACCACTTTTTTTGTTTGTTGCCATGTCCTAATGATAATTATATTTACTGGATAATTACATACCAGATTGGAATTGCATTTTCATGCTTCATTTTAAAAAAACATTAAGGAAACAAATTAGTATGGAAAATGAACCGAGCCGTGGTCTTAACACTTAGGTACAAGTCCAACCGGGAGAATGCCGGACTGCTACACCCCTAAAATCAGAATAGATCCCACATGCACAGCAAAATCTAAGCACTTAATTAAATAACCGAAATCAATTTCAAAATACTGATTTTTGAGGAACTAAACATTTGTACTTATGAGGCAAAACAATTTGTGACACAACTGTTTTGGCTCAAATGTACGTGTTATTTTTTGCTTATTTTATTTTATTTATAAGTCAGCTTTTAGTACACATTACATTGATAATTTTTTAATTAAACCTTTTCAGTGCAACTTGTTTATCCTAATAACAAATATGATGCTAATACATACAACAATAACAACTTTCCAGGGTTACAATTTTGACTTTAAGTATTTTAATGTGTGTAAAATCTCATAAAGAGCTTATAATTGAACCACCAATTTTGTAATTGCTACTAAGGAGGAGGTAAACCTATAAAAGTCCTTGTAGGGCAGACGTTATACATTCATGCTATGCAGACTTGACTCAAATGTGCAGAGGTTCATTGGATATAACACATACTTTTCCAAAGATACCAAATATGTCAAGACTCATTTTGATTGAATGTGTATGAAGTTACGCTAAAGGCATCCAGAATATTTCCATTTGGTGGAATGATGCAGCTATAAAAACAAATATTGTGAGTGGGTCTAAGGATCTTTTTCAACCTCAAACCTTACACAGGGGAGAAAGAACAGGGCGAAACTGGTTGTTAAAATAGCTTTTGAGTGTGTTTTGTCATAGTTCTTGTCAAAACAGAGCAAAAAACTCAACCACAACTCAAGGAGGGCACAGGCTGGGGCCAGCTTACTTTCAAACTTTGTTTCTTTAGTGAAGCAGAGCTTATTTTGATAAATGAATGAAAACACAGTAGCGAGTCCGTTATGAAGGATAGGGATCAGGCTGCACATATCAAGTGATGTCTTTGCTCCGATGTGTGTGTGTGAGGTCCAAGCATATCAGTGCAGCCTTGTCTCCAGATTGGTTGTCCTGATGTGTTGCCATATCTGCTGACACATTAAGCCGAGCACAAGTGTAAACATGCTGGATGACAAGCATCACAAAGAGCATCACAGGGACATCAGTCTTATTCTGCTTTGTGTCGCAGAACGGGATGAAGCCACCACAGACTCGTCGGACCACAATGCCACATCCTTCGCTGAGGTGGACAAAAGGGTCAAGAGGAGACTTCTAATGGGTAATGAAAGCCAAACTATAAGTTGTGATGGCATGTGGAGCTGCCAGGAAGTACAGGGCGTTGAAGAGGCGAAATGTCTAGTAAACCAGAGCATTCCTCAGCCTTTTGAGCAAACTGTGAAATGACTACACACTCATCGTCTCGCCCACTGCTTCTCCCCTGAAAAATATGCATTTGTGACAGTGTGGCACATTTCACATTTTCCTTCCACTTGGGAGGGCTGGGGTGTGAAGACTTTGTGTTCGCCACTGATTTTTAGGGTCACTGTGTACATGTACACAAGTCATAATACTAAAAGTATGGCTACCAAATGAGCTCTTGTAGTCTGGCTTCTTTTAAGTTTATAAGCGTTCATAATTTAACACTTAATTACACCCCTTCTATAGGAACCATACTGTAAAAAAAGATATAACCCATCACTAGGTAATGCTGGCATACAAAACCTTTCATACTGTATTCAATAAAGATTGGCCTGACTGTATATTGTAGTATATAATGTAGCTTCTTAGTGGTTGGGACGTGCAGTCACTGTACACCTCATTAGGTACACCTATCCACCTGACTACCAAGGAAAATATTGTCCAATCGCATTCATTTTTAAATTCTCCAATCTTTGTAAAGTACTTAGAATACAGCAAAAAGAAAAAGAAAAAAGTTTGTATTTGTAAGCTTTGATGTGTCCAGTACAATGGACATCGATACCTCATACATGTGAAACTGAACCAACCAATTAGTCCAACCGAAAAAATCAAAAAGTAAACATAAAGGAGTTCACCATAAACATAACTGTCATTCATCTTGTGTCTTTTTCCTTGCACTTTGTGCACATCATGTTTTACTCTTGTAGCTGGATCTCCGGCCACCATCTCTGGAAGATGGTTGGCACAATAGTGTCTCAGAGCTCTATTTGGCTGCGGTTTCCACTTTTGACATGGGGAAGTGTCAAAAGTGTGAAGATCTTCGCTATGACTGGCGGTTCTTGCTTGGGCTCGAGTAATTAACTCTTCACCAAGGAGCAGTTTGAAATCAGGCAACTTAAGTGGTTTCTTCCCTAGAAACTGGCACTCTTAAACTGAAGCCATGTATGAGTTGGTGATTGCCAAGTCAAAAATCTGGAAAACTGCACGCACTGTTTAGTTCCCAGTGCGAGAGACCATCCTGTAGAAAGTTAACATCCGGTCGACCAAGTCCACACCCCATGTTGGTGTTGTAATCTGCAATTTCCAATGGCCTTGACCTTGGTCTTCTTGGACCATCTTCTGTGTGTGCCCTGAGTTTCAATCCCATAGGAAGATGATGCCATGACATGACTTTGTTATTCAACCACATTATGACAGCAAGTTTAGGTGTGCTTTGTCTCACCACCATCTCTGATGACACTCATCCTTTATTTTTGTAGGGCTTAACCCCTATGATCTTGCAGACTTTTGGAACCCTGTTATTCATCAAGGTTCCAGTCTCTGTCAACCCTTTTGTCACCAGGGTGCAAAGAAGGTTTATTGTTATAAACTCCTGTCAAAGAACAGGTGGGTGCCTTGGGGGACAGACTGTGTCAAATGATGAATAGCTTGTTCTTCAATGCCCTTTCCTCCCGTAACTGTGAAGGTAGTCTTGCCTTGGTAGACAACAAAGTCCAAGACTAGGCCAGTTGGTGCAGCCAAGACGAACACCTTCAACCCAGTTAGGTCTGGTTTGTCCGGTACACACTGGGCATCGACCAGTAAAAGGAACCATTTACTGGTCAATGATAAGCGGTATAGAAAATGGACGGATGAACAAATTTCCTGTTCTAGGCAGACTTACACACCCTTGCTTTACTTTGGTCAAGAGGGGCCTAAGTGTCTCTTCTCGTTCTTTCTTGTCTTTTGTTTTTCTTGTTATTTGAAAAAAACTGCAAAATGGAGGAAACAACTAGAAATGTCCACTACAGATGACATTTTTTAAACACTTAAATACAAGGCTAGGCTCTCCCTTAGTGAAAGGGGGAGGAGCACTGTCATCCGGGAGAGACTCGGAGTAGAACCGCTGCTCCTCTGCATTGAGAGCAGCCAGATGAGGTGGCTCAGGCCTCTGGTTAAGATGCCCCCCGGACGCCTCCCTGGGGAGGTGTTCAGGGCACGTCTGACCGGTAGGAGACCTCGGGGAAGACCCAGGACACGTTGGAGAGACTATGTGTCTCAACTGGCCTGGGAACGCCTCGGGATCTGCCGGGAGGAACTGGACGAAGTAGCCGGGGATGGGGAAGTCTGCGCGTCCCTGCTTAGGCTGCTGCCCCCGCGACCCGACCTCGGATAAGCGGAAGAAAATGGATGGATGGATTAAATACAAGGGTCAAATACAGTTAAAATAATTCAAACAACACTTCAATGTTTTCTTAATAGACTTGTAGAACATGCCAACAACATTTAAAGCCAAAATGTGTTTAATAAAAAGTATTATAACCTTACTTTTCCTTTTCCCATATGCACCGAGGGAAACCACTTTCTTTTATGATGTAATCAAACGTAACATAGCCCCACTCTTTCACATTTGGTATCATTGGAAAGTGCAAAATGTCCTCTATACAAAAGGACACAAAAGCACAAAAGGCAATAATTGACTTGTATGCAGTGAGTGGGAGATATTAAGGTTTACAAATGTCCTCTACAGAGGACACATTTGAACTACTTGTAGTCAGGAGGCTATACACATCACATGTTTAAAGATAACAATGCTCAGGGTCAGAATTCTTTTGACAGACACCATGCAAAATGTAATATAATAATAATAATAATAAACAGTCAGCCTGTTATATTGAGTAACGACCGCCTGCAATTTCCAAATGGTTGATAAGCTTGTTGTGAGTTCTCTTATAGCTTGTGACTGGCTCCTGCTAAATAAACAGGTACTTTGAATAAATGTGGTGTTTACTAGTTTGCATGCCACATTCCAATGTAGCACATATACACCAGTGAACTGCCTTCTTGACATGTAAACTTATTAGTGATTCTCCTTCTGTCCTCAACTTATTCTACACACCATTCTCTCGGTCCAATCCCGCTTCAAGTCTGTCACCAAGTCAACCTTTTTAACATCTCTTTTAATATCTCCTGATTTTGCCAATCACTCACTGACCCTCATCATGTGCTGATTACAGTAGTGTTCAAACAATAGCAGTCCAATGTGACTAACAATTATTAGTATATTTATTATTACTATATGTTATTAGTATCTTTTTATTGCTACTTGGCAAAGAAGTTACTAGTAGGTGCAGTATATTCTCAGAAAACAAACAAGATCCTGCATTCATGATATGCATTATATTAAGGCTGTGCAATTGGGCAATTAGTTGAAATGGTGTGTGTTTAAAAAAATAGCAGTGTATGCTATTGACTTTACAAACTCTAAAGTATTTTGCACAAACGTTTTTGTTTCTAGGATTTTACAATCCTGTGAATCAAAAAACAAAGTTGCTTTTTTATATAACTGCTTCACATCTGTGCAGCATGGAGTCAACCAACATTCAGCTGTTATTCCACTCCAAGATTCTTTAACAACATTCCACAATTCATTAACAGAGGAGAAAACTTATGAAGAGGTGCAAAAAAATGTTAAAAATAAATAAAAAATAAAATTACCTCCAATGCCTTAAAATGGAGAGCAAAACCAGAGACACGTGGCAGAAAACCAAGGACATATATCATAATGGATCGAAGAATAACCAGAATGGCAAAGGCTCAGCCAGTGATTAGCTCCAGGATGATCAAAGACAGTTTGGAGTTACCTGTAAGTACTGTGACAGTTAGAAGACAGCTGTGTGAAGCTAATCTATTTAGCTTCACACAGCTTAACACATCAGCTCGCCTAAAGAGAAATGGAGGCAAATTATGAGGACTGGTGAGAGTAAAATTGTTATTTTTGAGCCGCAGACAGTTTGAGACGACCCTAAAACTCTGAATTCAAGCCACAGTACACAGTGAAGACAGTGAAGCATGGTAGTGCAAGCATGACGGGCATGTTTATCCTACTATGGTGTTGGGCCTATTTATTGCATGGCAGGGATCATGGATCAGTTTGCATATGTCAAAATACTTGAAGTCATGTTGCCTTATGCTGAAAAAAACATGCCCTTGAAATGGGTGTTTCTACAAGACAATGACCACAAACACACTAGTAAACAAGCAAAATCTTGGTTTCAAACCAACAAAATTAATGTTATGGAGTGGCCAGCCAATCCCTGGTCCTTAATCCAACTGAGAACTTGTGGGGTGAC
>QODF01000077.1:0-95453 GCA_024372805.1 Oostethus manadensis
GTTCCTCCCAATGACACCTCTCCAGGTCTCACTGTCGTTGCCAACATGAGCGTTGAAGTCGCCCAGTAGAACAAGGGAATCCCCCGAGGGAGCACTCTCTAGTACTTACTCTAAGGACTCCAAAAAGGGCGGCTGCTGAACTGCTGTTTGGCACAATTTTTTTTAGCAGTGTATATTGTCTTTAGAAGGCTTATTTTGTTATATACAATCAATATAACGAATTCCCTTAATTTTAGTAGATTTCTATTTACAAAAACCCCAATTACAATTGATATTAAATATTATTTTAAATATGATATTTTTAGAGTTTCTCAAATAGCTAATTTGTAATGCACTTTTATCGTTCAAATGGGGTTTTTCCATGTAAAAGGTATTTTTCGCAGTTACACTGTTTAACCTGTATAACTTTAACCAACACTTTTACACTGTTATTAAACTGTTACTGTCCTGTCTTTTTATGTACCTCTGACAGGATTTTTAACCAGCAAACCCCATAAATTGCATAACATTAACTAGTAAAGCTCTTGCACAATCAAACTCTCCAAGTGAATTGTAGTTTTTCCATACAAAATGCCGCTGTCTTGTATTTTAATACATCTTGCCATTTGAAAATAACTTAGTTAGTTTCCCCAGGTAGGTAGGTTTTTAGAATATTTTTGAAGCGGTCTTGTTGTCCAAATATTGTGAAAAATTACAACCATTATTATATACAGTATTTACTGTCTTTAGAAGGCCTACTTTTTGATTTACAACCTATATTAATAATTCATTGTATTTTAGTGGAGTCCATTTTTATTATTTTTATTTTACATTCACTTTTATATACAGTATTGTTATTAGAACTAATTTGTTATAATTTTAGAGTCCGGGTGTACTGAAAACTTAAATGATATTTTTACTGTTTTTACCAAATTTTTAATGCACTTGTATTGTCGAAATTGAGTTTTTCAATGCAAAAGGTATTTTTCGCAGTTAAAATGCTACCAGCCTGTCTTGTAGTGCACCTTTGACAGCATTTTTAACCAGCAAACCCCTTAAACAGTCAATGGCATAACTTTGACTAGTGGAAATCTTAAAAAATCCCACTTACTACAGCCATTCGCCCAGCATAAAATGTTTGTCCATGAGAATGTTAAAAAAGCCCAAGAATCCATCCTTTATCCTTGTTTCAGTACGAAATGAAGGGGGACTACCTGAAAACTCCCAAGCCCCTCCCTTGGTTCATCCCCTTCCTCATAGCCCCTGGCCCCAGATTCACCTTTAAGACTGCAGACATTGGTTTTCAAACACTTCTGGAGGCTTTTCTCACACCTAACCTTCTGCGATATTGCCCACGTGCCCTCACCCTTTCTGGGGTTGTGTGTGTGTCATTCAAATAGTATTCTTACACTGGACCATTCCATTTTCTTCCACTTATCCGAGTCCGGGTCGCGGGGGCAGCAGTTTCAGTAGGGAAGTCCAGACTTCCCGGTCTCCGGCGACCTCTTCCAGCTCCACCGGGAGGACACCAAGGCGTTCCCAGACCAGCTGTGAGACATAGTCCCTCCAGCGTGTCCTAGGTCTTCCCCGGGGCCTTCTCCCGCATGGACATGCCCGAAACACCTCACCAGGTAGGCGCCCAGGAGGCATCCGGACTAGATGCCCGAGCCACCTCCTCTCGACGTAAAGGAGCAGCGGCTCTACTCTGAGCTCCTCCCGGATGGCCGAGCTCCTCACCCTATCTCTAGGGTGAGTCCAGCCACCCTACGAAGGAAACCCATTTCCACCGCTTGTATTCGCTATCTCGTTCTTTCGGTCATGACCCATAACGTGAGGGTGGGAATGTAGATCGATCGGTAAACAGAGAGATTTGCCTTCCGGCTCAGCTCTCTCTTCACCACAACGGTCCGGTACAGCGACCGCATTACTGCGGACGCTGCACCGATCCGTCTGTCGATCTCAAGCTCCAACCGTCCCTCACTCGTGAACAAGACCCCGAGATACTTGAACTCCTCCACCTGAGGCAAGACCTCACTCTCAACCCGGAGGGTACAGTCCACCTGTTTCCGACTGAGAACCATGGCCTCGGACTTGGAGGTGCTGAGTCTCATTCCAGAAGCTTCACACTCAGCTGCAAACCACTTAGCTGCAAACCTCTCCAGTAAAGGCTGAATGTCTCAGCCTGATGAGGCCATAAGGACCACATTGTCTGCAAGTAGCAGAGACGAAATCCTAAGGTCGCCAAGCTGGACTCCCTCAACGCCTTGACTGTGCCTAGAAATTCTGTCATGCAGATTATGAACAGAATCAGTGACAAAGGGCAGCCTTGGCGGAGGCCATCGTTCACTGGAAACAAGCTCGACTTACTGCTGGCAATGCGAACCAGGCTCCTGCTTCGATTGTACAACGACCGAATGGCACGTAGTAGCGGGCCACCAATCCCGTACTCCCGGAGCACCCCCAACAGGACACCGCAAGGGACACGGTCGAATGCCTTTTCCAAGTCCACAAAGCACATGTAGACCGGTTGGGCAAACTCCCGCATACCCTCCAGTACCCTTGCAAGGGTGTAGAGTTGGCCAGTGTTCCGCGACCGGGACGAAAACCACATTGCAGCTCCTGTAGCCGAGGTTCGACTAACGGTCGTACTCTTCTCTCCAGCTCCCTTGAGTAGACTTTCCCAGGGAGGCTGAGGAGTAGTGATCCCCCTATAGTTGGAACACACCCTCCGGTCACCCTTTTTAAAAATGGGGACCACCACCGACTCCATGCAATGTTGTAGAGGCGTGTCAACCAACACAGTCCCCCAACATCCAGAGCCTTGAGGAATTCAGGGCATAACTCGTCTACCCCCTGAGCCTTGGCACTGGGGAGTGATTTAACTACCCCAATTACTTCAGCCACGGTGATAGAACTGTCCACGTACGTATCCTCAGACTATGCTTCCTCTACGGAAAGTATGTCAGTGGGATTGAGAAGGGCCTCAAAGTATTCCTTCCACCGACCAACTATCTCCACAGTCGAGGTCAGCAAGCCCCCTTCCTCTTGCCACCACGACTGGCACCGACCACCTTGCGGCCGCATTTACGACTAGCTGCCTCAGCAATGGAGGCATGGAATACGGCCCATTCAGACTCAATATCCCGGTACTCCCTTGAGATGCATGCGAAGCTCTGCCAGAGATGAGAGTTGAAGACTCGACGTACGGGAGACTTTGCCAGACGTTCCCAGCACACCCTCACTACGCGTTTGGGTCTACCAGGTCTGTCCGGCATCCTTCCCCGCCATCTAATCCAACTCATCACCAGGTGGTGGTCAGTTGACAGCTCAGGCCCTCTCTTCACCCGCATGTCCAGAACATGCGGACGCAGGTCTGATGATATGACCACAAACTCGATCATAGACCTGTGACCTAGGGTGTCCTGGTGCCAAGTGCACTTATGGACATCCTTATGTTCGAACATGGTGTTTGTTATGGCCAAACTGTAATTCACACAGAAGTCCAGCAACAACACACCACACGGGTTCAGGTCAGGGAGGGCGTTCCTCCCAACCACGCCCCTCCAAGTCACACTGTCATTGCCCACATGGGCATTGAAGTCACCAGCTGGGGTGCTCTCCAGAACCCCTCTGATAGACTCCAAGAAGGCTGGGTACTCTGAACTGCCGTTTGGCGCATACGCACAAACCACACTGGGGATGACTCCAGCACAGAGGCACCAAGCCGGGGGGCTAGTAATAAGCCCACACCAGCTCGCCACCTCTCCCTTGCAGCAAATCCAGAGAAGAACAAGGTTCAGCCCCTCTCTATAAATTTGGTTCCAGGGCCCAAACTGTGGGTTGAGGTGAGTCCGACTATACCTAGTCAGAATGACTCTGCCTCTTCCACAAGCTCGGGCTCCGTCCCTACCAGAGAAGTGACATTCCATGTCCCAAGAACCAGATTTGGCCGCCAAAGACCACTGCCCAAATCGCATTGCACCAGAATCCATTATGCTTGCCCCTGCAGGTGGTGGGTCTGCGGGAGGGAGTTCCCCTGTTCCTGATTCGGGCTATGCCCGGCCAGGCCCCACAGATGAAGGCCTGGCCACCAGGCGCTCACCTGCGAGCCCCTCCCCTAGGCTTGGCTCCAGGGTGAGGCCCTGGTGTTCCATGTCCGGGCGAGGTGCGGTCACTCTTCTTGATATTCTTCATTAGGGTCTTTTGAATCACTCTTAGTCTGGCCCGTCACCTAGAACCTGTTTACCTTGGGAGACCCTACCCATAGTATAGACAACATAGCTCCTAGGATCACTCAGGCCCTCAAACGGCTCCACCACGATAAGTTGGTGATTCACGGAGGAGAATTAGAACACGGACAGGGCATTAGAAAGTCAAATTAATAATAATAGTATTAGTTCAGGGCATGTCCAACCTATAGGAGGCATTGGCGAAAACCCAGGACATGTTGGATAGACTGTGTCTCAGCTGGTCTGGGAACACCTCAGGATCCAACAACAAGGCAGCTGGGGAGACCGAAGCCCTATGAATAACACCAAGAGGAGTGACCGCACCTAGCCCGGAAGTGGGACATCGGGGCCTCACCCAGTAGCCAGGCCGAGGGAGTGGCTCACAGGCGAGTCAAGCCTTTACTGACGGGTGAAGGCCTGACAAGAAGTCAGACAAGAAGTCTGACAAGAAGTCAGGCCTTCACCCGTTGGGCCTGGTTGAGCCCAGTCTGAAGAAGCAACACAGGATCTCCCTTCCGCAGACCACCACCTGCAGGGGCAACCATAAGGGTTCGGTGAGTGATGAAATAAGTAATGAAAAGGTAATATTTGACAGAGACATAGTTTGGCGAGTGAGTACAGACAAAGGAATACCTCTGAAGAATAAGTAGTAGGTGCAAGATTGGTTAGACTCTCAGTACAAAATTATTTTTATTTCACAGCATGAAATGTTTTAATTCCACATATGCGTTAATGTTCCATAATGTCAGGTCCATTCTACAGTTTTATGTAAGGAAATTGTATGGGATGTCAGTAGTATGTTGTGAATACAGCCTTTGAGTATTGGTGAAAGGTGATTGTGCTAGCGCAGGCCGGAGACAAGTCGGGACATGTTTTTGATCAGATAATGCTTCCCCTTCTTCACTTCCATGAATATTCCCAGCCTGGATGACTTTGTCTTTCAAGAAAAGAACCAAAATGGGGTCCAATGTTGCAAACTTTGCGACTGAATTTGCACGCCACAATGCATCAATGAATGATGTCGGTACATTATCCTTGTCTTGACTATGATGTTCCCACTGTAATTAAAAAAAGCCAGAAGACTAACTGGAAATTAATAAATAATCAAAGTAAAAGATAGGTCAAAATGTGGTATTCAGTACACCATAGTCAACTAATGAACATCATCACCTTATCAACCTCCTGACTTCTAGCTGTAATTACAAGAAGAAAAACATAAGTCAAAGAAAGATATAGTAAACTCATATATTTGAACAATATACTGGCCTTGTCTTTGGAAATAATGAAAAATCAGTCTATTGAATTTTAACTTTTTGTACTCTATCTATACTGTATATTTATACCCATTAAATAAACAACGTTTCATTGAATATTGTGTGCAATGACAATAAACATCATCCTTTGTATGTAAAATAACAATGAAAAAATCCAAGTCTTAAATTTCAGCCTCAATTAATAATACAAAATAAATGCCGCAAATCCCCTCAAATATTGACACCAACTTCCAAGCACAGATACAGAGAGGGTTATTTCCCTACGCTTACGGGCTGGGCAAAGGGTCCTGACTGTGGTTTGTGTGTATGGGCCGAACAGCAGTTCAGAGTACCCAGCCTTCTTGGAGTCTATCAGAGGGGTTCTGTAGACCACCCTAGCTGGTGACTCCATAGTTCTACTGGGAGACTTCAACACTCATGTTGGCAATAACAGTGTGACTTGTAGGGGTGTGGTTGGGAGGAACGGCCTCCCTGATCTGAACCTGTGTGGTGTGTTGTTGCTGGACTTCTGTGTGAATCACAGTTTGTCCATAACAAACACCATGTTCAAACACAAGGATGTCCATAAGTGCACTTAGCACCAGGATAGCCTATATTGCAGGGTTATGATCAACTTTGTGGTCGTATCATCAGACCTGCGTCCGCATGTTCTGGACCCACGGGTGAAGAGAGGGGCTGAGCTGTCAACTGACCATCACCTGGTGATGAGTTGGATTAGATGGCAAGGAAGGATGCCAGACAGACCTGGTAGACCCAAACGCGTAGTGAGGGTGTGCTGGGAAAGTCTGGTTCATCGAGTCTTCAACTCTCATCTCTGGCAGAGCTTCGCCTGCATCTCGAGGGAGTACCGGGATATTGAGTACGAATGGGCCAAATTCCATGCCTCTATTGCAGAGGCAGCCAGTCGTATTTGCGGCCGGAAGGTGTTCGCTGCCAGTCGTGGTGGCAAGCCCCGAACTCGATGGTGGACACCAGGAGTTAGGGCTGCTGTCAAGCTGAAGAAGGAGTCCTATCAAGCATGGATGTCTTGCGGGACTCCCGAAGCAGCTGACAGGTACCGGCAGGCCAAGCGGCACGTGGCTTTGGCGGTGGTCGAGGCAAAAACTCAGGTGTGGGAGGAGTTTGGTGAGGCTATGGAGCACAGTTTTCGGTTGGCTTCGAAGAGGTTCTGGCAAACCGTCCGACACATCAGAAAGGGAAAACAGCCCCCAGTTCACACTGGTTACAGTGCGGACAGGGGCTTGTTGACCTCGACTGGGGATATAGTTTGTCGGTGGAAAGAATACTTTGAGGCCCTTCTCAATCCCACTGACATACCTTCCATAGAGGAAGCATAGTCTGAGGATACGTACGTGGACAGTTCTATCACCGCGGCTGAGGTAATTTGGGTAGTAAAACACTCCCCAATGGCAAGGCTATGGGGGTAGACGAGTTTCGCCCTGAATTCCTCAAGGCTCTGGATGTTGGGGGACTGTCTTGGTTGACAAGCGTGTAACAAAATTGCATGGAAGTCGGGAACAGTACCTCTAGACTGACAGACCGGGGTGGTGGTCCCAATTTTTAAAAAGGGTGACGGAGGGTGTGGGAGTTCGCCCAACCAGTCTACATGTGCTTTGACTTGGAAAAGACTTGGAAAAGGCATTCCACCGTATCTCTTGTGGTGTCCTGTGGGGGGTGCTCCGGGAGTACGGGATTGGTGGCTGGCTACTTCGTGGCATTTCTGTTGTTGTACAATCGAAGCAGGAGCTTGGTTTGCATTGCCAACAGTATGTCGAGCTTGTTTCCTGTGAATGTTGGCCTCTGCCAAGGCTGCCCTTTGTCATCGATTCTGTTCATAATCTTCATGGACAGAATTTCTAGGCGCAGTCAAGGCGTAGAGGGAGTCCAGCTTGGTGACCTTAGGATCTCGTCTCTGCTATTTGCAGACGATGTGGTCTTTATGGCCTCATCACGCTGTGACCTTCAGCGTTTACTGGAGCAGTTTGCAGCTAAATGTGACGCTTCTGGGATGAGACTCAGCACCTCAAAATCCGAGGCCATGGTTCTCAGTCGGAAACGGGTGGACTGTACCCTCCGGGTTGGGAGTGAGGTCTTACCTCAGGTGGAGGAGTTATTGAGATTCCTGACTGACATTGCTCTGTTTGCAGTATTGGACCGCTGGCCCGAGGGCAAGAAGAGTGATGGTGGCAGCTGGATGGTGTCCAAAACCAGTGCCAGGGGTATTCAACTAGAATTTCTCTGTATCGGGAGAAAGCCACATACAGAATGCACGCTGCGGAGTGAAAATTTAGTTAATAAAACATACAGGCTTTGACATAGGTGGTTGATGTCTTACACAAGTATCTGTCAAGTTCTGCCATAGCTTGCTACAAATGGTTGGCTGTGATGCACCTGTTCTTTGAGAGTCAGAATATTTGCCATTCATTGTGTAATCCAATCACTGTACATTGTCTAATGTAATGACCTGAGCTTGATATAAAGTTGTCTGGTACAGTTCTCCATCCTGTAATCTGTCCATTCACTATGTTCCTTATCCATATTGCCAAACTATCATCCCTATACTGAAAATTACTTCAAGCTAAGGTCTGGCTCAGTTTTCCCTGTAACTTTCACTTTGCTTGCTGCCCTCTTTATCCCTATCTATGTCTTTTCTATCTTCTTGCACTATCTTCTGTGTTTCTCTCCTTCTTCCATGTCACTCGCTTTGCTTCTTTCCTCTTTTGTCTGCCTCTACTGTAGTTGTATTCACAATGTTCAGCACCATCACGCAGATTGGATTGGCTAATGAACTTGACGTGGAATAGATTAGTAATCAGTAGATTTCCTGAACTGATCTACCAGTATTGTAACGTCTAAAAAAAGATGTCAAAACCTTAACATACTTAAATAACTTATTGACTATAGATACAGGTCTATAGTGTCTGAGTCCTGACTCAGTGACCCGTGCGCTAGGCCACACTAACGTGCCTACGCCCACTTCACATCACTCTGGCATGTTAGGCTGATTGTTCCGATCAGTGCTTGAGCTCAGCACACTTCCGCTCTTTTGGCATGAATATGAATATGAAAATTAAATAGTTGGGCTAAGACATAGCATGATTACATGCTCATACACGTGCATGAGTGCCATGTCATAGATTGCTTGCTGGTTCTTAATTATAATCTTAATAATATATAATGACTCTTAGGAGTATTTGCATTGTTTGTCATTTTCAGCATAAATACGTTTTAGAAAAAACGTTTCTTCTATTTAAGAAGAAGCTGAGAGACAGTCTATCCAACATGTCCTGGGTTCTTCTATCTTGGCTAAGATGCCTTTCTCAGTCTTTTTGTTCTGTAGATATGTTCATCAATTATTTATTTCTCCACCATTCTCCCTATTATAATTACAAAAGGAAAACTCAAATGTTTTTTTTTTAAACTTTCACTTTTTACTGCGATTTTATCTCAACAAACAGCAAAAGAAAACACAGAAACTTCCATTGTCTAGGTGGCAATTGCTGTGCTCCTCTAGAAAGTGAAAGTCAAGTTTGTGTAGCAGTGAAACGTAAGCTTGTGTGAGTGAAAAAAATGCGTCTATTTTGTGTCTGCCTCTTCCAGTATTTTCCCATCAGTCATATGTAAGTGCTGTACAACTCTGATTGTGCTCTGTGAGTGTGTCAAGAATGCCTATGAAACTGAAAATGCACTGAGCTAATAAACCTAATTTAAAGGTGTAATAATAATAATATCTAATATGTTTAATATGCCGACCAGTCCATGATGTACACCGCTATCGCTTGAAGGCAGTTGTGATTGGTTCCAGAATACCCGCAACCCTTGTGAAGACAAGCAGTACAGAAAATGGATAGATAGAGCTTTAATATGGAATTAATGCATATTTTCTTAGATTTGTTGGAATTCTGTACTTTCTGTGATAAAGGTGACAAAGAACAATAAAGAAATTGATTACAAATTAGTAAACTCATAAGCTGATGCAATGTTATTGAAAAAATAAACGCCTCAAAACAACAACTTTGTAAAAAAGTGGCTGCAATATTAGGCATTTTGGCCCGCACCCTCACCCCCATCAAAATCCTGGTGGGGTTGATAGTAAACACTCAAGGGTCAGCTCTCATTTGTTTATTTTTTATTTTTTTAACCAAATGAGGTTTCCAGATGTTGAGTGGAGCAGCTGACTGTTGTATCCAGACCTCGCCCTTCTGTCTGTGTCCTTGTGTATTTCAAAATTATCTTCAAGTTTTTTGCCGTTGCCTGGAAAAGCAGAGAGGAATCTTTGGAAAGGCAACTTCATAAATTGTTAGGCAGCTCCAGCTTGCACGTCTTAATCTTCCCAACTGTGTACCCCTGTTGTCAACCTGATACCATGGCAACGGAGCTGATTCTGCTTGGTCTTTACTAGGATGGCACACACACACACACTTTCCATCCCTTCAGGACATTACGCAGACATGACCAAACCTAATATACTAAACACCAAACCCTTACCTTAACTTGTGCTCATGGAGCTCATTTTTATCCCCAACAGGAAAGTTCATAAATCCAGGCTATGTAAAATCATTTATGACACAGTGCTTGAAAAAGTCTTGAGAAATTTTCTGGCATCTTGTCTTACTTGACCACAGTCCTGCAGTAGTTATGCATGCACTGCAGGACATTAGGTACATTAGGGACACCTGCAAAAGCCACTGTAATCTGACACAAAAGATGTACCAGCCTTTAACAATTACCAATTATTATTATTATTTATTATTGTCTTTGTCGTTATAAGTATTGTTGAACTGCACCACTAAGAATTACTTTCTTTGTATCATCCACATTTTTTTATTAATTTAATTTGAAACACCCATCCCTCTGGTCACGTGATTTAACAGATTCAAAAATTTCAGCGGGGAAGTGTGGGGGAATAAATTTACAGAGGTTTGGGTCTGGTGAGGCACTGGTTCCTTTGGAGTTTTTATAACTGTTAATACAGGTTGCTCATTAAAAGGATAATAAGAAAAAGCAGAAAATCATACATTTTTATTCCAAATACTTCTTGGTTCCATTTATTACTTTTTAAAAATACAGTGAAACCTCCGTTTTCCCTTGCCTTTAGAATGTTTTTTGGTTAACGTAGAAAATGCACGCCTCAACTTTGCCTCGGTATGCGAACAATTTCCAGTTTCACTGATCGACTTTAGGGCAACTGTCAAGTCAGCAGTATTCTCCATGATTATGTAGCCTACAAGACTACTCTGAGAGACCATTTAAAAGCCTTTGCAGGTATTATTGAGTGAATTAGCTGATTAAAATAGGACACTAGGTGTCTTCAATATTGAACCTTTTTACAATATTCAAATGTTCTAAGATAGTGATTTGGGGGTTTTGATTATCTGTCAGTTCCATTCAATTCCATTTTCTTCCACTTATCCGGGTCCGGGTCGCGGGGGCTGCAGTTTCAGTAGGGAAGTCCAGACTTCCCGGTCTCCGGCGACCTCTTCCAGCTCCACCGGGAGGACACCAAGGCGTTCCCCTCCAGGGTGTCCTAGGTCTTTTCTGGAGTTGTCTCTTGGCCGGGTGGCGCCCGGGAGGCATTTGGACGAGATGCCTGAGCCACCTCAACTGGCTCTACTCGGCTCTGCTCTGAGCTCCTCCCGGATGGCCGAGCTCCTCACTCGATTTCTTAGGGTGAGTCCAGCCACCCAACGAAAGGAATTCATTTCCGCCGCTTGTATCCGCAATCTTGTTCTTTTGGTCATGATCCATAACTCATGACCATAGGTGAAGGTGGGAACGTAGATCGATCGGTAAACAGAGAGCTTTGCCCTCCGGCTCAGCTCTCTCTTCACCACGACGGTCCGGTACAGCGATCGCATTTCTGCGGATGCTGCACCGATCCGTCTGTCGATTTCACGCTCCAACCGTCCCTCACTCGTGAACAAGACCCCGAGTCCACCTGTTTCTAACTGAGAACCATGCCCACGGACTTGGAGGTGCTGAATCTTATTCCAGAAGCTTCACACTCAGCTGCAAACCGCTCCAGTAAACGCTGAAGGTCACAGCCTGATGAGGCCATAAGAACCACATAGTCTGCAAAAAGCAGAGACGAGATCCTAAGGTTTCCAAGCTAGACTCCATCAACGCCTTGACTGCGCCTAGAAATTCTGTCCATACTGTCCTTACTGCTGGCAATGCGAACCAGGCTCCTGCTTCGATTGTACAAGGACCGAATGGCATGTAGTAACGGGCCACCAATCCCGTACTCCCGGAGCACCCCCCACAGGACACCACGAGGGACACGGTCGAATGCCTTTTCCAAGTCTACAAAGCACATGTAGACCGGTTGGGCAAACTCCCACATACCCTCCAGTACCCTTGCAAGGGTGTAGAGCTGGTCCAGTGGTCCACCTCTGAATGGCTAAAGAAAAACAAAATGAAGACTTTGGAGTGGCATAGTCAAAGTCCTGACCTGAATCCCATTGAGATGCTGTGGCATGACCCTAAGAAGGCGCTTCATGCTAGAAAACCCTCAAATAAAGCTGAATTACAACAATTCTGCAAAGATGAGCGGGCCAAAATTCCTCCAGAGCGCTGTAAAAGACTTGTTGCAAGTTATGGCAAACGTTTGATTGCAGTTATTGCTGCTAAGGGTGACCAAACAAATAATAAGAAAAAGGGAAAATAAATTTTAAAAAAAAGAAAAAAAGGATTAGAATTTTTTTATCCCTAAATAATAAAAACATTCATTTAAAAACTGCATTTTGTGTTTACTTGTGTTATCTTTGACTAATATTACAATGTGTTTGATGATCAGAAACATTTTGTGTGACAAACATGCAAAATAATAAAAAGTCAGGAAGGGGGCACATAGTTTTTCACACCACTGTAACTATTATTCACTATTAATGAAATAAAAACACAATTTATAATATAAATAACCAAAAAACCCTCTCTGGGTTCTTCACATAAAAAATCTTGTATTGGCCCTGTCTACATGAAGCAGGGGTTTTTAAAACCGGAGTTTTGTGTTTACAAACGTCACTTCTTGCGACAATGTATGCTGTGACGTCACACTTCCGACCTTTATTTTCATCAGAAATAATAGTTCCCTCAAAACTGACGATATTTTCTTGCGTCTTGTTGACTTTGTATTCTAAATCAACGTTTAGAAGTAATTCTATCTTCTCGTCAGTCCACAAGAACAAGGTTTGCACCGTGTTTTAGGTTTTGCGGAAGTGACTGGGTGACAGAGGATGATTCTGATTGGATAGAATTTCAGTACTGCTGCCTACAGATTTGGCATGCTTATAACTGTGGCTCCTAATGCATTTATCCAGTTACGGGCGGATCCGTTTTTTTTCCTACAAGGTCGTGTGGACACAATTTTTTTTCCAAAATCACAGAGGGAGAAATATGCGGTGTTAAAAATACCCTGTTACATGAGAACTAGCCAAACTCTGAAATGCGATTTTAAGCTAATTTACAAGCATGCCATGTCTCTAGGTGGCAGTAGTTTGCAAAGTACCGCTTGTCTCGACGTCACTTCCACAATACGTCACAAAAGCAGGGACTCGTCCGTGCACACTAGAAGTTTTATTTATTTTACAATAAAATTCATGTAAACAGACAATCAGGGTGAGGAAAAACAATGACGATAAATACAAAATAAAAAAGACCAGCGCAGCTTTTTTTTTTAAAAACAACTTCATTTAACAAATAACAGTACAATATAATAACAAACAGCGACAACACAACAAGTGTCACACAAGACGTCCATGTGAAGGGAGAGATAACTTGGGCATTCCTAACCACAAAAATGAAGACTATAAGAAGCAAATATCGCTTGGCAGTGGATAACGGACGCAGGAGCGGATTTGGGAGAGTCGTTCTTTATACTCCCCTACTACTACCACAATGTCTTCTGGCATCAAAACAAATGATTTGGAGTTGGACAGCTCTGCCCCTCGCCCAGTACTTTGATCTCATGTGATTTTGTGTCAGAGGTGAGCGGTGCACCCGCTGTCAAACAGAGGCGAGAACTGCTTGAGTGTTTAGAGTGTGTAGAGTGATGACGGGGATCCGGAAAAATCTGCAAATCTCCACTTTGGCCGGAGTTTTTCTAAACCTTTGTTTTTAATGAGAAAAAACCCCGGGGACGTGTGGATGACAGGACAAAATGCAGAAAAATATATCCCTTTTGCAAGAACTATGGCTATGTGTAGACAGGGCCAGTCTCGTTCGTGTGGCCAGACTGAAGAAAAAAATCATAATGCATTTCTGGCATTGTTCAGGGGACCGGGTTAAAATGCGGAGGCGGGCCGCAGTTTGGGGACCACTGGTATATGTCAAAATACTTGAAGAGGTCATGTTGCCTTATGCTGAAGAGAACATATGTCCTAAATGGGTGTTTCAAAAAGTCAATGACCCCAAACACAATACCAGCAAAATCTTGTTATGTCATGTTATGTTATGGAGAGGCCAGCCCACTCCCCAGACCTTCATCCAATAGAACTTGTGGGGTGACATCAAAAATGCTGTTTCTGAAGCAAAACCAAGAAATTTGAATGTATTGTGGAATGTTGTTAAAGCATCTTGGAGAGAAATAACACCCAAAAGGTGCCACAAGTTGGTTGACTCCATACCATGCAAATGTGGAGCAGTTATAAAAAACTGTGGTCATATAACTAAATATTAGTATAGTAAATCACAGGATTGCAAAATCTTAGAAATAAAAATTTTCTACAAAATAGTTTTAAATCAACAGTAGACATTGCTGTTTCTTTAAACACACCCCTAATTGCCCAATTGCACAGCCTTAAGAGCGTGCATATAGTGAATGCTGGGTCTTGTTTGTTTTCTGGGATTCTACTGCACCTACTGGTAACTTGTTTACCATGTAGCAATAAAAATATACCAATGTGATTAATCTGGTTAGTCACATTGGACTGCTATTATTATCAACACTACTGTACAAGTATCTACACAAAAAACAGGACATGCATGGTTCCAAACGGCGGTAGTACATCACATGTGTGAGTACTTTAGAGAGTTCTGGGTGTACATTTGATTCTGATTTGGCCTCATCTATGTTGACCTCTTTGTAGTTGCTGCCCCGCAGACATAACACGCGTAATGTAGCGTAACTCTGTGGAGATTACAAAACATTGAGATGCTCTCAGGAAACACTGCATGAGAAATAACAATTTCAGCTGTGTGTATATTACAACTCTATTTATGTATGTAATTATGTGTGTGCAGTGCACAAGCCACACATCATTTATTTCCTTTACTTACAGTCCGCATCGGCTTCAGAGAATCCAGTCCTGCCACTCACCACAGACCGCTCCTAGACGATGTATACTGTATTTTTAGCTCGGTATTTGCCCTGCTTGTTGGCCTTAACCACGTCCACCATCCGTTGTTGTTTCTGCAAGGGAGTGTATGACTTTTGTGTTATACAGTATGTGCCATTCTTTCACCATGACTATCAAAACAAGGACCCTGGTATGAACAACAACAAAAAAGATCTATTTCTTTGAAAAAGAAAAAAAGCATGGAATGTGAATTGTGAAAGCAACCAAGTTGGTTAAAAGTTAACGGCTAAGCTTTATTATTTTACTCTTACATGTCATTCATTTGGTAGTCACCTCCTTAGCGTTTCTCTGAGTCGACACTGACTTTCTGTACACTTGGCCTTCTCTATGTACAAAAAGCCCTAAATTATATGTAAATTAACACCAAAGTTAGTCAAAATAAAAGAATTTCAAATAAAACAGTAATCAATTACAGAAAAAAAATCATTTTTTTTGTGTGGTTGTCTTGCAAGTGAAGGAGAGACAGGCTTATTTGAAGGAGGAAATGTCAATATTGAGACCACTATGCTGCTGTTATCACTGTCCGTTTCACGTGTTCAAAGGATGCCATCTATTCAGCGGCGGCTGCTGGTCACTCAAGGGGGGGGAGCTCACTTTTTTTTTTGGTCTACATCTTAAATGTGTTTGTTTATTATTATGTAAATTTAAACCTCGATTACTTTAATTATCTTTGAACATGTCATACCAACTAGGGGTCTTTTAATAGTAATACACTTTATATAGAAGTGCCTGTCTGAGCACTCAAGGTCACTTTACAAGACAGGAACAAGCAAATACACAATCTGGTTTTGAACAGGGGGAGAGAGTAATTATAATTATTTCGGAGGTACGGTGGAAGTAAGTTACAGAGTTGGGGACCAGAGTGGCTGAAAGCTCTGCTCTCCATGGTGACAAGTCGGACGGGAAGTACAGTGAGGTCAATGAAGGAGGAGGATCTGAGGGAGCAAGAGGATGTGGCAATGTGGATGAGATCTGACAGATGGAGGGGAGGCAAGGTTATTGGATGGCTTAAATGTGTTTAGCAGTTTTTCCGCTGCTCGGTGGGAAAAGAAACCGCGTTGCCAAACACAACGCTAGTCGTTTTTTTTTACAAAAACAAGGTCGCTGGGGATCTGTAAAGTCACCGGGTCAGTTGAGAACAACAATACCAAAAACTTGCAAAATTCTCGTTTAGGTCCTCTGAGTTCCACTACTTGACAAATAGCTGATGTAAAGCACTAGTCATGGCTTCCCCACCATGCTCATAGGAATACCATCTGCTCCAGGGGCTTTGTTTGACTTAAGCAGTCAGATGGACTTTTTGACTTCAGCTAAGGTTGGAGGTTCATCAAGTAGGTGTTGCATGGATCACTGAGGTACTCTACAGAGGTCTTCATTACTGATTTCTCCAGGCCTATCTAACAGTTCATTGAAGTGATCTTTCCATCTCGTCAGATGTTGTTGACCCTCAGTTAGAACAGTTGTGCCATCTTTGTCTAGTACATGAGCTGAGCCTTGTTTGCTAGTACCATATACTACTGTCAATGCTTGGAAAAAACTTTGAGTCATGGTTGTCAGCAAACCTTTGTATCTCAATGAGCTATGTTTTCCCACCATTTGTCTTTCATGCTCCTTGACTTTGGCTGTAAAACAGCTTTGATTTTCCGATAGGCTTTAGGTCTGCAGGGTGGGTTCGTTGCTTTTAGAAGTGCCTGATAAGCACTGTTTCTTTCAGAGAGGAGTAGTATCTCTGCATTGTTTTGGTCAAACCAGTCTTGTTGTTGTTTTTGTTTGTTTTTTCCTACTGTTTCATTTGCCACGTTAGAGAGGGTCTCCTTAAGCTGGTTCCAATATTCTTCAGGGTTTTCTTCATGGATATCCCCGAGTGCTGAGTCCAGTTTTACTTGAAGGTCTTCTTTAACTTCTTTTCACTTCAGCTTAGTGATGTCCAGTTTGCATTTTGGTTTCACAGCAGATTTCTTGTTTGGAAAATGAATCACTACATCTAGTTTAGCTACCACCATTGTGATCAGTTGAACACTCAGCTCCTCTATACACTCTGGGCATGAGTACGTTGGCAATATCTGACAGGCGGGTGATGATCTAATCAATAAGATGCCAGCTTTTGGATCTTGAATGCATCCAGGTACATTTGGACCATCAAAGTCAGTAGACCCTCAAACTGTGTAAAAATAAAAATTAAACAAGCCCTGTGACTCTGCGGTGATTAATGAGAAGGAAGTGGTGTCAGTTACCTGTGAGAAGGAGCTGATTCTGAACAAAAGATGAAGGTATTCTAGCGCATATTTAGTCAATGAAATGTACACACAGCAGTACATACTTTTTGGGGGACATTTTAGGGCATGCTTGCAGTCTTATAAGAATTGCCACTGATTTTTTGTATTATTCCAATCAGCCACATGGCTGTATACATATCTGTGGCCCACACAGATTCTCAGCACAGATTCTCAAACCTGCAGACAGCACGCAAAGCCTGCAGGACCTTTCGACCTCCGTGAACGCATAGCGCCTGCTCACATAGAATACCTGACATTGATGCACCTTGCCTGACAGCTCTTTTGACGGCTTCTCCCGGCCAACACTCTGATTGTCCTGACATCCCTGGATGCACGGCGGCTGCTCACATTGCGTATCCGCCATTACACACACGTACATCTCCAGGGAGCTTCATCCCACATCTCACATGAAGCACACCTAGCACGGACGAGCCGCACTCACGATCTAAAAACAGGGTGATCGGCAAGCACGTGGGTGTTACCAATGACTTGCTCCATAAGTACGACACACTTGCCCCACCTCTGATACCGTACTTCCTCTACGTCAATGGTTTTCAAACTGGGAGGCACGCCTCCTGGGGGCCACCCGGCATTATGATGGGGGGTCACCATGAACCCATTTAATTATTACCGTATTTTCAGAGTACAAGGTGCTATTTTTTTCTCTCCTTTAGAACCTTGCGGCTTTAATAACAAAGCGGCTCGTTTATGGATTTTTTTTGCCACTTTGGGTGTGTTCAAATTCTCTACTGACTTAGCGCGAGTGTTCCAATAACACTCTAAAGCTCCCGTGTATATCTGTGCGCTCTCGGAGTATGATAGCTGGCCCTTAGCTGGCTCGGCCCCCGGCACAGGGACCGCATTACTGCGGATGCTGCACCGATCCGTCTGTCGTATATATATATATAAACGTATATATATACACATATACACGTATATACATACACGTATATACATACGTATATACATACATACATACACATATATACATATATATTTACACATAACTGTCCACCTACATATCCTCAGACTATGCTTCCTCTATGGAAGGTATGTCAGTGGGATTGAGAAGGGCCTCAAAGTATTCTTTCCACCGACCAACTATCGAGGTCAAACTCAGCAAGCCCTCGTCCACACTGTAAACAGTGTGAACTGAGGGCTGTTTCCCCTTTCTGAGGTGTCGGACGGTTTGCCAGAACCTCTTCGAGGCCGACCGAAAGTCGTGCTCCATAGCCTCACCAAACTCCTCCCACACCCGAGTTTTTGCCTCGACCACCGCCGAAGCCGCGTGTCGCTTGGCCTGCCGGTATCTGTCAGCTGCTTTGGGAGTCCCGCAAGCCATCCATGCTTGATAGGACTCCTTCTTCAGCTCGATAATCGGGAGACTCCGCCAGACGTTCCCAGCACACCCTCACTACGCGTTTGGGTCTACCAGGTCTGTTCGGCATCCTTCCCCGCCATCTAATCCAACTCATCACCAGGTGGTGGTTAGTTGACACCTCAGCCCCTCTCTTTACCCGCGTTTCCAGAACATGCGGACGCAGGTCTGATGATACGACCACAAAGTCGATCATAGACCTGCGACCTAGGGTGTCCTGGTGCTAAGTGCACTTATGGACATCCTTGTGTTCGAACATGGTGTTTGTTATGGACAAACTGTGATTCGCACAGAAGTCCAGCAACAACACACCACACAGGTTCAGATCAGGGAGGCCGTTCCTCCCAACCACGCCCCTCCAAGTCACACTGTTATTGCCCACATGGGCGCTGAAGTCTCCCAGTAAAACTATGGAGTTACCAGCTGGGGTGAACCCCTCTGACAGACCTTAAGAAGGCTGGGTACTCTGAACTGCTGTCTGGCACATACACACAAACCACAATCAGGACCCTTTCCCCAGCCCGAAAGCGTAGGGAAATAACCCTCTCGTTCACCGGGGATGACTCCAGCACAGAGGCACCTAGCCGGGGGGTTATTAATAAGCCCACACCAGCTCGTCCGCTCCCCCCTGCAGCATCTCCAGAGAAGAACAAGGTCCAGCCCCTCTCAAGAAAATTGGTTCCAGAGCCCAAACTGTGGGTTGAGGTGAGTCTGACTATACCTAGTCGGAATGTCTCTGCCTCTTCCACAAGCTCGGGCTCCTTCCCCACCAGAGAAGTGACATTCCATGTCCCAAGAACCAGATTTGGCCGCCGAAGACCACTGCCCAAATCGCATTGCACCGGAATCCATTATAGTTGCCCCTGCAGGTGGTGGTCTGCGGGAGGAAGTTCCCCTGTTCCTGATTCGGGCTAGGCCCTGCCAGGCCCCACGGGTGTAGGCCTGGCCACCAGGCGCTCGCCTGCGAGCCCCTCCCCTAGGCCTGGCTCCAGGGTGAGGCCCCGGTGTTCCATGTCCGGGCGAGGTGCGGTCACTCCTCTTGATATTCTTTATTAGGGTCTTCTGAATCACTCTTATTCTGGCCCATCACCTAGAACCTGTTTACCTTGGGAGACCCTACCATGGCTATACCATAAAGCCCCCGACAACATAGCTCCTAGGATCACTCAGGCCCTCAAACCCCTCCACCACGATAAGGCGGTGATTTACAGAGGAGAATAAGAACATGGACACGGCATAAGAAAGTCAAATAATTAATAATAGTATTAGTTCAGGGCATGTCCAACCCGTAGGAGGCATTGGGGAAAACCCAAGACATGTTGGATAGACTGTCTCTCAGCTGGTCTGGGAACACCTCAGGATCCACCAACAAGGCAGCTGAGGAGACTGAAGCCTGGGCTTCTCATCTTAGGCTGTTGCCCCTGTGACTTTATCTCCAACTAGCGGAAGAAGATTGATGGATGGGGGGGGGGGGGCATTGATGAGCCTAAAAAAATACCTTGGAAATTTTAAATGGGAAGTTACCACTTACTAACCTCTGCCCACCTGGTAGCCAATAGCCTGCATTGTTGCTGGGTTTGTTATGAAACAGAAATTCCATCAATGCATCTGTATGTTAACAAATAGTAAGATACACAAATAACAAGTGCTTGGAATATCTGTGCTGTAGGAATATCTGTTGTAGGTATATCTGTATATCTCAAAGATTGCGTGAATACCACCTTATTGTGGTGGAGGGGTTTGAGTGCTCAAGTGATGCTAGGAGCTATGTTGTCGGGGCCTTTATGCCCCTGGTAGGGTCTCCCATGGCAAACAGGTTCTAGGTGACGGGCCATACTACGAGTGATTCACAAAACCCTTATGAATAACACCAAGAGGAGTGACCGCACCTAGCCCGGAAGTGGGACATCGGGGCCTCACCCAGTAGCCAGGCCGAGGGAGTGGCTCACAGGCGAGTCAGGCCTGAAGGCTTGACTGACGGGTAGAGGCCTGACATTAGGTCAGACAACAAGTCTGACAAGAAGTCAGGCCTTGATCCGTGGAGCCTGGCTGGGCCCAGCCTGAATAAGCAACACAAGATCTCCCTTCCGCAGACCCACCACCTGCAGGGGCAAGCATAAGGGTTTGGTGAGTGATGAAATAAGTAATGAAAAGGTAACATTTGACAGAGACATTGTTTGGTGAGTGAGTAGACAATGGAATACTTCTGAAAAATAAGTAGTTAGTGCAAGATTGGTTAGACTTGAAAGCAGTTTCATTCCATTCCATTTTCCTCCGTTTATCCGGGTCCAAGTCGCGGGGGCAACAGTTTCAGTAGGGAAGTCCAGACTTCCCGGTCCCCAGCGAACTCTTCCAGCTCCACCGGAAGGACACCAAAGCATTCCCAGGCCAGCTGTGAGACATAGTCTCCCCAGCGTGTCCTAGGTCTTCCCAGGGGCCTTCTCCCGACTGGGCATGCCCGAAACACCTCACCAGGGAGGCGCCGGGGAGGCATCCCGACTAGATGCCCGAGCTTTGAGCTCCTCCCGGATGGCCGAGCTCCTCACCCTATCTCTTAGGGTGAGTCCAGCCACCCTACAGAAGAAACTTATTTCCGCCGCTTGTATCCACCATCTCATTCTTTCGGTCATGACCCATAACTCATGACCATAGGTGAGGGTGGAAACGTAGATCGATCGGTAAACAGAAAGCTTTGCCTTCCGGCTCAGCTCTCTCTTCACCATGACGGTCCGGTACAGCGACCGCATTACTGCAAATGCTGCACCGATCCGTCCGTCGATCTCACGCTCCTTGATAGCAGTACAAGATTATTTTTATTTCACAGCATGAAATGTTTTAATTCCACATATGCGTTAATGTTCCATAATGTCAGATCCATTCTACAGTTTTATGTAAGGAAATTGTATGGGATGTCAGTAGTATGTTGTGAATACAGCCTTTTCGAGTATTGGTGAAAGGTGATTGTGGTAGCGCAGGCCGTAGTCAAGTCGGGACATGTTTTTGATCAGATAATGCTTCCCCTTCTTCACTTCCATTAATATCCCTAGCCTGGATGACTTTGTCTTTCAAGAGGAGAACCAAAATGGGGTCCAGTGTTGCAAACTCTGCAACTGAGGTTGCACGCCACAGTGCATCAATGAATGATGTCGGTACATTATCCTTGTCTTGACTATGATGTTCCCACTGTAATTAAAAGAAGCACAGAAGACTAACTGGAAATTAATAAATAATCAAAGTAAAAGATAAGTCAAAATGTGGTATTCATGTACACCATAATCAACTAATGAACATCATCACCTTATCAACCTCCTGACCTGTACAAGAAGAAAAACATTAGTCAAAGAAAAATATAGTAAACTCATATATTTGAACAATATACTGGCATTGTCTTTGGAAATAATCAAAAATCAGTCTAGAGAGAATGACGTTATTGATGATTTTTTTAAATGTATCTGTTGAAATTTAACTTTTTGTACTGTATATTTATACCCATTAAATAAACAACGTTTCATTGAATATTGTGTGCAATGATAATAAACATCAATCTTTGTATGTAAAATAACAATGAAAAAACCCAAGTCTGAAATTTCAGCCTCAAATAAAAAAATATTTGAATCCAGCTGATTTTGTAAGTTTGCCCACTAACAAAGAAATGATCAGTCTGTAATTTCAATGGGAGCTTTATTTGAACACTGAGACACAACAATGATAAAAAAAATCCAGAAAAATGCGTTTCTAAAAGAGTTAAAATTAATTAGCATTTCCATGAAGGAAAAAACTTTTTGATCCCCTATCCGTCAGCAAGATCTCTAGCTCCCAGGTGGATCTTATACAGGTAACGAGCTGACATTGGCAGCCCTCTCAGCTCGTTACCTGTATAAAAGAGACCTGTCCACAGAAGCAATCAATCAATCCAGATGCCATTCTCTGCACCGTGGCCAAGACCAAAGAGCTTTCCATGGATGTCAGGGACAAGATTGTGGACCTACACAAGGCTGGAATGGGCTACAAGACCATCGCCATTTGGTGACAACAGTTGGTGCAATTATTCGCAAATGGAAGAAACATAAATTAACTGCAGGTCTGGAGCTCCATGCAAGATCTCACCTCGTGGAGTTTCAATGATAATGAGAACGGTGAGGAATCAGCCCAAAACCACTTGGGAGGAACTTGCCGATGATCTTAATGCAGCTGGGACCATAGTCATCACAAAAACAGTTGGTAACACACTATGCCGTAAAGGACTGAAATCCAGCTGTGCCTGCAAGGTCCCCCTGCTCAAGAAAGTCCATCTACAGGCCCGTTTGAAGTTTCCCACTGAACATCTGACTGATTCAGAGGAAGACTGGGTGAAAGTGTTGTGGTCAGATTGAGCCAAAATTGAGCTCTTTGGCATCAACTCAACTCGCCGTGTTTGGAAGAGGAGGAATGCTGCCTACGACTCCAAAAACATCGTCCCCACTGTCAAATATGGAGGTGGAAACATTATGCTTTGGGGGAGTTTTTCTGCCAAGGGGACAGGACAATTGCACCGCATCAAAGGGAGGATGGATGAGGCTAGGTACCGTCAAGTGTTGGGTGAGATGGGTTGTGGTTGGGTATTCCAGCATGACAATGATCCAAAACACACGGCCAAGGCAACAAAAGATTGGCTCAAGAAGAAGCATATTAAGGTCATGGAGTGGCCTAGTCAGTCTCCAGACCTTAATCCCATAGAAAATCTGTGGAGGGAGCTGAAGGTTGGAGTTGCCAAACATCAGCCACGAAACATACATATATACATATACATATACATATATACATATATACACGTAGACATGTGTGTATAATAATACAATATTACTAATATATATATTATTATTTTTTTATTAATTTTGATTTTTTTTCCTGTATTTTTGCTCATTGCTCATTCCAGGTTCTGTGACTGTTCTAGTTGTTGCTGATATTGTGATTATCATTGTTGTTTATAATATGGTAATAAAAAAAAACAGCCGTGGGCCCGATACCCCTGTGATAGTTTACTTCTAACCCTGCTTAGAAGTTTTAATGCCACAGGTTTTCCTCACATTCTCCGTTAACACCATTTTAGAATAAGGCATTGCCACCTGGTGAAAAAAAAAGTTAGAAAATAAATAATATCACTATTGATGAAATAAATAAAACAATTTCTGAAATGAAAACCAAATAATCCTCTCTGGGTTCTTCACACAAAAAAAAGCTTGTATTGGCCCTGTCTACATGTAGCAGATGTTTTTAAACCAACTATTTCCCCTCTCTCCATGTAGGAAAAATTTATGTCCACACTGCCTCGAATGTTTAAAAAAAGTGCATCTTGAAATGCGTTTTTAAGCGCATTTACAAGCATGCCAAGCCTGCAGGCGGGCGTAGTTAGCCAAATACTGCCCGTCTCTTGACGTCACTTCCACAATACGTCACACAAAGGCAGGTACTTGTCCGTGCACACATGACGTTTATTTATTTTGTCATAATAAAAAATTGTAAACAGTCAGGGTGAGGAAAAACAATGAAGACAAATACAAAATGGAAAAACACAAGTAAACCTGAACGACTTTATTTAACAAACTCAACTTACAATAACAAACAGCGACTACACAAATCATTGCAACAAGACGTCCATTGACTTTCGCCATGTGAGGGGAGAGATAACTTTTCCTAATCACAAAAATGAAGACTATAAGAAGCAGATATCGCTTAGCAGTTTTTTAACGGCTGCAGGAGCGGGTTTGAGAGAGTCGTTCTTTTTACTCCCCTACTACTACAACAATGTCTTCTAATATCGAAACAAATGATTTGGAGTTGGACAACTCTGCTCCCTCGCCCAGTATTTTGATCTCGTCCAACGTGGAGCCGTGTGATTTTGCATCAGACGCCGAGCAGGTGAGCAGTACACCCGCTGTCAAACAAAGTCAAAAGTTTCTTGANGCATCTTGAAATGCGTTTTTAAGCGCATTTACAAGCATGCCAAGCCTGCAGGCGGGCGTAGTTAGCCAAATACTGCCCGTCTCTTGACGTCACTTCCACAATACGTCACACAAAGGCAGGTACTTGTCCGTGCACACATGACGTTTATTTATTTTGTCATAATAAAAAATTGTAAACAATCAGGGTGAGGAAAAACAATGAAGACAAATACAAAATGGAAAAACACAAGTAAACCTGAACGACTTTATTTAACAAACTCAACTTACAATAACAAACAGCGACTACACAAATCATTTCAACAAGACGTCCATTGACTTTTGCCATGTGAGGGGAGAGATAACTTTTCCTAATCACAAAAATGAAGACTATAAGAAGCAGATATCGCTTAGCAGTTTTTTAACGGCTGCAGGAGCGGGTTTGAGAGAGTCGTTCTTTTTACTCCCCTACTACTACAACAATGTCTTCTAATATCGAAACTAATGATTTGGAGTTGGACAACTCTGCTCCCTCGCCCAGTATTTTGATCTCGTCCAACGTGGAGCCGTGTGATTTTGCATCAGACGCCGAGCAGGTGAGCAGTACACCCGCTGTCAAACAAAGTCGAAAGTTTCTTGAGGTATGTGTGTGGAGTGATGACATGGATCCGGAGAAATCCGCAAATCTTCACTTTGGTCGGCGCTTTTAGAAACCTTCGTTTTAATGAGAAAAACCCCGGGGAAGTGTAGATGACAGGGCAAAACGCAGAAAAATAGCTCCAGTTTGCAAGAACTATGGCTATGCGTAAACAGGGCCAGTCTCATTCGTGTGGCCAGACTGAAAAAAAAAGAATGCGTCTCTGGCATTGTTTAGTGGACCGGGTCAAACGTGGAGGCGGGCCGTAGTTTGGCGAACACTGTTGTAATTCATCACAGCAATATTGTAAATGGAAGTCAAGTTTGACTGAATGTGTTGCCAGGTGAAATACATTGTTGATTTGTAGACACTTTTTTTTATCCAACACCAATTTCTTCTCATGTCAGTGATATGGGATTAGTGCATAAATTACAATCCCTAATGCAATAAAAAAGTAATAGAGCTACATTGTGCAAAACGCATCATCATTTTACTAATCAAATGCCCACATTTATTCCCCCGTCCCTTGGCTTTTAAAAGGTGTTCACATATTCCTGGGTGAAGTGCATCATAGATTAGTAAAGTATCTATCTATCTAAAGCACACCAAAAAAAACACACCAATCACCTCTCGGGCATCATTTAGGTTGGAGTTCAGCAATGCAGAGTCCCACCTTGGTTAATTAAGTGTCTTTTTGTGCTGTATAAGCTAATAAGGGAGCACCAGGTGTCTTTTTGCTTGCTGACTATCACAGATTCTTGATTGGATCCAAAAAGTGCTTGGACGGCATCTGGTAGCTCGGGATCGTTACGGTGCCACATCGGCGAAGTCGCTATTTGGTATTATTTGTAGTTTGCCAGGACAGGATTTCTTTGAAAATCTTGCGCGGCAAATAAAAGCCAACAGAACCGGTACAGTACAATATGCAAGACTGCACAAAGTGCTGTAGAATGTACAGTAGAATGCCACTGAATAGAACACGCCTCTAACCTCTTATTTCTGCATGTGTTATTTTAATTAGCAGGCCACTTATTGGTTATTACAGGAAACCAGCAGTACAGCTATGATTGTGGATCATAAGGGGGCAAAATAGGAATTCGGTTTGGGGTGGAGTGGTATGTACTGGGGTGCTCTGTTCCTTGCCTACTTCCGAACTGTAATATATCGGCCTACCTAAACACCAGTAAGAATACATACTAGTACTAAATATATCAATTTGTGTCCAATTTGATCAATTTTAGGTTTATTTTCCATTCCATTCCATTTTCTTCCACTTATCCAAGTCTTAGTCGTATCGTAACCACGATAAACAAGGGATTACTCTAATATTAAACTAAAAATAAAAATTTTATTTCCCCTCCAAATATCAGTGACTTTGTAGGGTAGCAAATGCTGAATGTAATATTTCGCAATCAGCTCCTTAAATGGCTGCTTTTGCATTGGATTTTGTTTTCATTTGTCATGCCGCAAATCTATCAATTTTAGTTTTGTTTTTTTTGCAGGATGTCAGGATTGTAGTAAACTTGGTGTACAATTCATGGTTGTTACTTAAAAACCATGCACATTGTGCAGTAAATCATCTAACAAGCCTGGGATGTAAATCACACACTCCGAGCCTGAATTTGCCATCAGCTCAGTTTTCAACACGCAGCGTCTCCAGAAATCTTTTAAAATATTTTATTTATACTACAAACATGAACATCAGTTAACTTTTAAAGTACGTGGGGCACTTCTGGGCTTCTCTTTATCATCCATCGTTGCATCCATTCAGCAGATGGCATATGATGGTGTGTTTAAGATGAACACACTCAGCAGAGAACATCTGTTTTGGTCTGCTGCACCCTTGTGGTACGCTGCGGCTACATCTCCATAAGAGCACTATGTGCTTGGAATTTGAGGTATTTCACCTGATAAAAGAGGATTTTTTAACTTTATTTTTTTACACATTACATTACAAAGTCCAAGCTTTTTCACATAGTGAAAAATGAAAGGCGGCAGCTTTGCCACTTTGATATTTTTAACACAACACAGGTGGACATGCTAAGATATAATATATATGTCAAGAAAACACTGAATCTCAGTTTTGTGAAATCGGTTATGCCCCGGGGGGTGCTGTGTTCTTCACAGATAAGAGCAAGTTCAACCTGAGGACATGCGACAGGACGTGAAAGGGTCTGCAGATGTCATGGAGAACGTTATGCTGCCTGCAACATCATTCAGCATGCCCAGTTTGGTGGCGATGGTCTGGGGAGGCATATCCTTGGAAGGCTGCACAGACCTCTACAGGTTAGATAATGGCACGCTGACTGCTATTAGGCATCGGGATGAAATCCTTGGACCCATTGTCAGAACCTACGCTGGTGCAATGGGACCTGCACGACAATGCCCGACCTCAAGTGGCTAGAGTATGCAGGCAATTCCTGGAGGATGAAGGAATTGATACAATTGACTGGCCCCCACATTCACCTGACCTAAACCTAACAGAACACTTCTAGGACATTATGTTTAGGTCCATCCGGCGCCACCAGGTTGCTCCTCAGACTGTCCAGGAGCTCAGTGATGCCCTGGACCAGATCTGGGAGGAGATCCCCCAGCACACCATCCATCGTCTCATTAGGAGCATGCCCCAACGTTGTCAGCAGTGTGTATAAATGCATGGATGCTATAATGTGGGGGTGGTATTTCTGATGCTCTGCTACATAGGAAAAAAGTCTGTCAAAATTGCCACAGAACAAAGTAAGTCATACTGTGTTCTAAACACTATGCCACCATAGCGACAAGTATTCCAAACATTATACGAATTATAAAACATTTTCACTGCAATATGTTGATGGTCGAGGGCGGTGACTAAATACACTCTGAAGACCCCTTTACATTCATTAAGAAGCTGATTTTACAATAATTGAAGGATAAGCAGCTCCAAAGTAATTTAGACTTACCATTCATGTTAGACACGTCCGCATCGGACGCGCTAATTTCATGGTTCGAATAAATTTGTCTTAATTCCATTTTTTGCAAGTTCATCCCCAGATCGCTCAAACTCTTTGCTACAACTACTGAAAACATCCTGTGGCTCCTACACTGCCGTATTTGCTATCTTGAGAGATGTCCGCTGATGTCACTTCTGAAACTTCGCCGTTCTGCAACCCCAGTCATTTTAAATGAAAAAATTACAAATTACATTTTTACGAATTCACCGTTCGCTTTCATTAAACGAACAACGTAGAACAGCAAAGTTGATAAATCATATCAGTGACTTTTTAAAGTGTTTTCTAATGTCAGATGCATTCTTTACGTTTGGGCGTACATCCACTCCAAAGAGTCAATTCTTCCTGTTAAGCCGTCCTTGCTGCCTTGATCTCGCACAGCAACGGCAACCTGGCGTCTGTGTATTGACAGTAGCGGTGTCTCCGTGACAAGGGCAGCGATTGGTTGGGTTTAATGAGAGCGAAGAGAAAGATTGATTGCCATCGATCCACTTCCCTCCACAAGCAGCCTCCTCTAGCTTTTATTATGACCACTTTAATCGCGATCAAGCGAGCGTGAGCCGTGATGTGGGGGAAATCCCACGGAGGGGCCTCAGCTCCATTTGCCAAGGCTGTAATTACGAGGATGCTGAGACACAAGGTCAATGTGCGGCAGGTGCCGTCAAGCCTGATGATAATAACAACACGGCCTCCGCTAAGGATAATTCAGCGTCCTTTGGAGAACAACGGGGGCGAAGGGGTAATGGATGCTTCCGTGAACCGTCTGCGATGCAAATTGAATGATTACAGCAATTGTTGGTGCTTTTTAAAACAACTTTTTATTAAAAATAAGAGGGGGGGACTCACTAAACTCACATCCACACAGTCTGAAAGTTTGTCAAAGGTCGCACTCACCGTGCAGCATGTGCGAGGCGTGACTGCTCGGCGCCAAAACCAAGACAAGTGGAGGAAAAAACAGCAACGACAAAAACCAGCAACAGAAGTCACTATGCAATATATTTTGTAATTTTTTCTGCTTGCAATGATTTTGGTGGGGTTTTTTTCTCCTGGTAATTGATGGATGGTGTATTTCTCAACGCACACTAGTTGACTCATGAGGCTAATCAATACGCTTTCATCAAAAGTGAACCCAAGCGTCAATTAAAAAGCATGAGGTCCCTGTTCTTGTTGTGTGCGTGTGAGCGTTTGTGTGTGTGTGTATCCGCCTGGTGTGATGAGTTATTGAGCCACAGCTCTCACCTAATGTGAGAGACTGTGAAGGTAAAAAAGGTAAAGCTCGCAGCTCGGTGTACGCGATCACGTGATGCAAAGACTACAGTACAGTGGAACCTCAAGATACAAAATTAATTAGTTCCAGAGGGAACATAAATGGCGTAATTACGTTGCATACTAAACTTAACACAATGATTTTTGAATTTTAATTTTTACCAATTGACAGGACTTTTCTGTCTGCTGCGCAAAGGGACGCCGTGACATAGCACCATTAGGGATTCTGGGAGGAAGAGGATGATGGAAGATAACCGAGATAACTTCGGTTATTACAGCGGTTGGCATTCTTTACTTTGGTGCATTACTGTACCAGGGGAGGGCAGCTTGTATGGCAGTGCAGTACCTTTCGACTTTTGATTTTCATTTTTGTATTTTGAATTTTTTTTGGTAAATGGAACCGAAATGTCTTCAGTGCCCAATTCGTATTATGAATTTTACATATAAAAATCCCCCTCCGTGAATCACCACCATACCGCGGTGGAGGGGTTTGAGTGCCCGAGTGATCCTAGGAGCTATGTTGTCGGGGGCTTTATGCCCCTGGTAGGGTCTCCCAAGGCAAACAGGTTCTAGGTGACGAGCCAGACTAAGAGTGATTCAGAAGACCCATATGAAGANGGACCAGCTCTACACCCTTGCAAGGGTACTCGAGGGTATGTGGGAGTTTGCCCAACCAGTCTACATGTGCTTTGTAGACCTGGAAAAGGCATTCGACCGTGTCCCTCGTGGTGTCCTGTGGGGGGTGCTCCGGGAGTACGGGATTGATGGTCCGCTTCTACGTGCCATTCGGTCCTTGTACAATCGAAGCAGGAGCCTGGTTCGCATTGCCAGCAGTAAGTCGAGCTTGTTTCCGGTGAACGTTGGCCTCCGCCAAGGCTGCCCTTTGTCACCGATTCTGTTCATAATCTTCATGGACAGAATTTCTAGGCGCAGTCAAGGTGTTGAGGGAGTCCAGCTTGGTGACCTTAGGATCTCGTCTCTGCTATTTGCAGACGATGTGGTCCTTATGGCCTCATCAGGCTGTGACCTTCAGCGTTTACTGGAGCGGTTTGCAGCTGAGTGTGAAGCTTCTGGGATGAGACTCAGCACCTCCAAATCCGAGGCCATGGTTCTCAGTCGGAAACGGGTGGACTGTACCCTCCGGGTTGGGAGTGAGGTCTTGCCTCAGGTGGAGGAGTTCAAGTATCTCGGGTTCTTGTTCACGAGTGAGGGAAGGTTGGAGCGTGAGATCGACAGACGGATCGGTGCAGCATCTGCAGTAATGCGGTCGCTGTACCGGACCGTCGTGGTGAAGAGAGAGCTGAGCCGGAAGGCAAAGCTCTCTGTTTACCGATCGATCTACGTTCCCACCCTCACCTATGGTCATGAGTTATGGGTCATGACCGAAAGAATGAGATCGCGGATACAAGCGGCGGAAATGAGTTTCCTTCGTAGGGTGGCTGGACTCACCCTAAGAGATAGGGCGAGGAGCTCGGCCATCCGGGAGGAGCTCAGAGTAGAGCCGCTGCTCCTTCACATCGAGAGGAGCCAGTTGAGGTGGCTCGGGCATCTAGTCCGGATGCCTCCCTGGTGAGGTGTTCCGGGCATGCCCAGTCGGGAGAAGGCCTCCGGGATGACCTAGGACATGCTGGAGGGTCTATGTCTCACAGCTGGCCTGGGAACGCCTTGGTGTCCTCCTGATGGAGCTGGAAGAGGTCGCTGGGGACCGGGAAGTGTGGACTACCCTACTGAAGTTGCTGCCCCCGCGACCCCGACCCGGATAAGCGGTGGAAAATGGATGGATGGATGGATGGAATTTTACATGTAATAGGGTTTTCGTAAGTCAAGGTTCCCCTGTATATCCCTTCAGATGGCCACAAGGATTCTGGAGGTGACGACAAACCTGAAAAACGAAAGGCAACTGGTAGGTGTGGACATTAGCTTGTGTCTTTCGCCTAGGCCATACAGAGAATCAGGTCATGTTAAAAGGTTTTTCAATTTATGTGCAGTACATGCGCTAATCTTCCTTCAGGGACTTAATCAGACAAAATTCCAAGGGTTTTGAAGTCATTCCCAGTTTGGACTTAAAAATTTGCGTTGACGAACAAGAATATAAAAGCACGGTGATTCTAACACAGTGGTGTTCAAACTTTTTCCAGCGAAAACGAAATGATGCAATAAGGGCCACTTTGATATTTGTAAAACAGCATATGTTTGATATGCTAAGAAGTTACAGTATATATATTTCAAGAAAAAAACTGTCAAGCTTTGTGATGGTAAAAAAGCCAGTTAGTATGGACTTTGCACTGTTTTTTTTTATTTGCTATATATTTCAACTTTTTCTTAAATGATCTTTGTAAATTTTCTTTTCATAATATTTTGACTTTATTCTGATATTTAGAGTTTATTCCCATAATATTCTCACCTATTCCCCAACCTACTTTTCCAAAAATTACAATTTTATTTTGATTTGTTTATCATAATACGACTTTAAAAATAATTTTGTTCTTTAATATTTAATATCTGTGCTACTAAAATTACATTTTATTGTGTTTTATTTTTCCATTTCTGATGTTGTTTTTAAATTCATAACTATTCAACTTTCTCATACTTATGATTACATTTTATAATTCATATTTGTGATTGATAAATAATTATGATTATCATTTCATAATTATTTAAATAATATTTTGACCTTATTTTCGTAACATAATACCCCGCCAAATTACAACTTTATTTGTTAAAAATACCTTTTTTCTCTTTCAGATTCCAACTTTATGCTACTAAATACATTATTTGTGCCGTTAAATTTTTTTCTTTACTGTAAATATTTTTACTTTATTCTTGTAAAATTACTGCAGATTTTTCAAATGTTTTTTTCTTTTCTTTCTTTACTAAAAAGGGTGCACGTGGATAACCAGTAAGATGACATTGCAAGAGCAAGGTTTCAACCTGCAGAGGGCAGTCACTATGCATATTTCGAACATAATACATTGACTCCAAAGAATCATTTTTCCACATTTAAACAATGGGTGAGTTACCATTAGGAACGCCACACCGATTGCTTGGATGGGTCATATTTCAGCTCTATGGGTCATTTATTATAAATATACACCAGGAGCAAAGTAATGCTTCTCTTTCTGCATTGATTTCCCATTAGCAAAAGTGATGCATGTTTTCTTATTTGTGTGGTTATTCCTCCCTCTCTCATAATCCCATTTATATTGAATCCCATCCCATTTTTGGGAACCGCTATAGTCGCCAATGTGCACATTCTGTATTATAAATCCTATTAAGATCATTGATGTCTTGAGAACGTTATAGCAACACCACACATTCATACACTGGATAAAACACAAGAAGCTGTGTAAAACAACCCCTAATGCACGCAGGGGAATGGAAGAAACCAAGAAGGAAAGGATGAAAGCGACGCGTCATTTCATGACATATGGGTGTCAAATGGCAGCTCATACAAAGATGGGACAACACATGGGTGACGCTTGAAAAGCATTTCTATTTTAACCTCTTTCAGACACTTTCAACCACATAGGAGTCAAATGAATCGAGATCTTGAATTGAGAGCAAATTAGAACCACTAAACATCGGTGGCGTCAGACGGCCATTTTGTTTGAAAAAGACACTGCAAACTGCCCATGTGCCTTGTTTGGTGAGTATTAGTAACATAAAAGGGACACACTTTACCGTAATTGATCTTAGACGTTTCTAGCATCCTTGTTACATTTGTCTTAGCTGCCTAGTGTTCAAAAATGAAGCAACGCGGTTAGTTCAGTGCTCGTTCAGTGCTTCCACTTGAAGCTACAGGTGGCTATCGTGAAACAACTCTGCTCTTCTGTTATTATAAGTCATCCCTCGCTACTTTGCGGTTGGAAGATCGCTCTCTCACTCTACCGCAGTTTTCAGTGATGGCTGTTTCATGGGTGACTATGGCCTATTAGTAAAAATAATAGTAAGTAAAATTATTTTTAAAAAACATTGAAAACAAGTCATATGTAGTATTCTTCTTTGGTCACTGGGTGTCAGGAAGGTTACATTGATGATACATTACCTTACCTTAACTTGCACTGCATGGAGTAACTGGGAAAAAAAAAGATTTCCTATTCTGTGTGGAAGTGGTAAGTTTTTTACTTCTTCCCCACTCAGTTTCAAAACCTTTCTTAAGTTATGAATGAATCGGGGGCTAAGTAGTTTGCTAACGCTTTAAGCGGCAGCTGTCTCTTGTGTCCCAGCAAGGATCCTGTAGCCTGGGCAGATAAGTTGCACAATATAGTGTTGACAAAACCATTATTTTACAGATGAACATGTATGCCAGATGCATGTCAGACTTGCTGCGCTGCCTAAGTGCAGCACTCAACATCATAGTCATGATGGATGATTGACTGATGAATTTGAGTTGATTCTAGACTATAGCTCACCAATTTTTTGTTGCATGCTCTATGACTACAGCGATGGCCTTGAACCTGGGTTCATTTTGGTGCATGACAATGCCAAGCCTCCTGTGGCTGGAGTATGTAATCATTTCCTGGATGGCAACAGCATTGATGCTGTTGATTGGCCCCCGCGGGGCCCGTTTGACCACGTTTCACTGCATCCTTCACTATGCTGATGTCCAAGTCTTGGTCTGAGGGGAGATCCACCAGGAACATGGCATCCATTTAGGCATGTGGAAAACAAACATTATGGGGAAATTCACATAAGTAGGATCTGCATTTTTCTTTTATTTTAGGTACAGGAGGTCCACAGTTAGAGGCGTTTTGTGTTTTGGGGATAATTCATTAATACTCAACTTTGGTCTATAAACGCAAAACTGATTTGACAACTAGTTAGATTGTGGTGCATCACAGTCTAGGAAAAAAAAACGTAACATGAGGACAATTTGCATGATTGTCAATCTAAAAAAATTACACCCTGCTATCAAGATAGATTCTCGACTGAAATCGTACAATGCACCAGATATCGTTTCCCAAAATGCAGTAAACTTCAATTTCATTGGTTTCACAAAGCCACTTGGGATCAATTGCCTGCATTGCCAAACGCAAACCTGCCTTTTTCCACATGGAAGAAATGATTATTTTGAGGGTGACTGGAGTTGATCCTATTGTCCCAGAGGGGGAGAAATTGGGCCCACTAAGCCTCATTGCGCAAATGACTTAAATTGGTTTGTGGTTACGCTTTTGCTGTACCCGATAAAGAAAAGACACCTCATGGAGAGCGGGGAATGGGAGAGGGAATGACGGTGAGGGAAAATGAGACCAAAGGATCCTGACATGGCCTTTTCACATTAGCAGTGCCAGGGAAGACAGAAAAAAAGAACGTCTTCTTCAGTACCACTGTAGCTGGCCGGGACAGAAGAGGCTGTTCTCATGTGGGCAAAAATGCTGAAATGCTCAACGCCTGGGAGTCTATAGAAAACTTGACGTCAGGACATCATTAAAACCTCATGCAGTTTCGGAACGGAAAGGCGTGATGGGATGAGACGTGGTTTGTTTGTGCATCTCACTGGAACCATGAGGGGGGTATCTGACAATGGGATCAAAGATGAAAGTGATATCGACATTTGTCATGTCACATCATGGCTACCGAGGTGGTGACGCCAGCTTCCCCAGGGTGTTGGGAAATTATTAATAAGGGGAGAGACGATGTCTAGACACACTTAAGAACCTGTTCTTAAAGAATTTTAGTTGGATTTCAAATAACAATGAATGCGCGATAACAAATGGCTTATTCAGTCTTTCAGGCTACGATCACACTGCAGGTCAATTTCGATTTTTTTTTGCTCATGTGACCTGTGTCTTGATTTTTTCATATGTGAACAGTACGATGCTGATTATCATGAATGCGACCCATGCCTCTTTTGTATGTTGATATAAAGCCGCACCGATGCTACTGCAGATTGAACACTCGGGTTACATCTATCCAACCTATATGTCATCAAAATGTAAGAGTTAGGGAAAGGTACTGACAGATGCAATCAAAAGTTATTCTTGTTATTGAAATGGCTCATACCAATGTCCCACCACTCCTGGTTCCTTCTCTCCCACATGCTCCGTGGAACAGCCGTGGCAATAAGTTCCTTACAAACTGCCATAGCCAAAGGTCTCGGGCCTCAGAGGCCCACACTTCCCTCTCTCGGAACTTAAGGCTTTCCCAGGCCAGTTGAGACAGTCTCTCCAACGTGTCTTTGGTCTTCCACAGGGCCTCCTATCGGTCGGACTATGTCTCAACTTTACTTGTCTTAAATTATTTATTTTCTGTTATTATGCCTACTATATTTGGCATTATGAGTCTAAAGATTATTTGTTCTGTAGAGGGCTCTAATAATGTTAAAAAACTATTTAGAGTGTTGTTAACATGTTTTCTATGCTCTATGAAAATATTTTATTTATAAACAACCATTCCTACTTCGCAAAAAAATCAAAGTCTAGAATCAATTAACCGTGAGAAACGAGGGATTACTGTACAATAAATATAATAGCTTTTCAAGATCTGTGATCCAGATCTAATTTTAGAACAAGGTATGGTTTGATTGGGCATACAGAATTTTGATTAATTATGCTTGTAGAATGAGGCACAAGGATGATGTCATGAAATGGCAACTGCGAAAACTACAAGAGTCAACTTTACGATTTTTGTCTGTCAAGGATTGTGTTCATTACTTATACTTTAAAATAGAGATTACTCAGGGGTCCGATGGGTCGTAAGATGGGCTCAATGGAGGTGTTACTGATCCTTTACTTAAGCAGATGTTTTGACATTACTCATGCTGTTCTGCCTACTGTCTGACGTAAATATTTAGATGAAATTATTAAATGGTGCAGTGAGACAGAGTCCTTTTGTCATCTCAAAACTTCACCATTCCCTTTACTTGCAAGCAACCTATCATGTCAAATCCAAAGGTTAAGGAAAACTGCAGTGCTGTTGGAATGCGCAAATCAACGCAAAGTGACTTGATTTTACTTACAACAGCATGTTTCTAGTAGCGTTACGGCTCTCGTTATTTTGGAATGGCTAGATAACAAGGAATGATGGGAACCAAGTGGCAGCTGGGAACCGTTCTTTCCCCCTCAAAATAGTGACGTCACTTTCAAAGCAGAGTGATATGGCACCACCTCGTGAATATTTACAATGACTCCAGATGAGACTTTAAAATGTAATCCACACATGTCAAATAAGGTTATAATAAATATTTCTGAATATTTCAAACTCACATTGGTAGGATATCTAAATTAATTACTCCCAGTGATTATTTCCAAGGTAAAACGAGTTAAGGTCTCTTCTGGCTGGCTTCTTAAAACTTAATAAATATAAAAATAAGCTAAATGAGCCAGTTTTTGAACGGCTCCAAGATCCAGTTCCCCTCAACAAGGCATAAATCCCATCTCTACCCAATGGGAGGACAGTGAAGTTTCTGTTTCCGACAATTACACCATTTAGAGGTTTGCGGTTTGAATTGTCTCGATGTTAAGCAATTAACATAGCAACACAAGCTCAACCCAGCCTACACCAGCACTTTTAGAAGGTTAATGTGACTGACAAAATGCAGTAAATAACTGCCAATAACTAAATTATGAAGTAAATAACTGCAGGTTGGAACTTAAATTTGTTGTTGAAAAACGGTAACGGTGAAGTAACAGTACATCCATGAAGGTCAAAAGACACGACAAAAGAGAAGTAGATTAATTAACGTGATCGCTCACCCGCCAGCTGACGAATGATTGGTGGCATCGGCCGTCAGCGGGTAGAACCATAGGAGAGAGGTCAACTTGCCCTGGTTGGCGAGAGTGAGGAGGACATGGCGAGTATCAGACTAACGATACATGCAAGCTTGAGTCCTTGAGGAAATTCTTCTCCATATCGTTTACTGCAGGCTTGGGTTCTGCCTTCTTCTGCTTATTAGAGCTTGTTAAACTGACTGACACATTAGTGCCACCAAATGGTGGGAGGCTGCATTTCACAGTATCTGAGTGTCTCATGAATAACAGAATTCCCTTGTATCTTCAATTGATAATGTTCCAGTCGCACTTTTAAAAACGTACTGCCATTATGTCAAAGTGGGGAGGCGTTTGGAGACCCATTAATGACCACACCACTCCTGCATTAAAGCATGGGTCGCTTGTGAAAAATGGGCCGGATATGAAAAAGTCACGGTTTCAAAAACACTGAAATTATTACGTCAAATCGCTCCTGCAGTTTGGTGTGTTTAAATCACGGGTGTGTCCCATCTTTCCAAAAGTTGGGCATAGAGCTGCCTTATTAGCAGTCATCGGTGGACATATTACTCACATGGAGGGTTACCAAATGTGGACATGTGAGACAGGAGCGGAAGATTAGTGGTATAAAGTGTTTACGCTCCACTGAACAACAAGCAACAACCAGCAACAAGCAACAACCACTTAACGTCTCAGTTTCTAACAACAATTACATCATCCAGGAATGGACGTTTGTGGAAAAGTGTGACCTGCACATTTTCTTCTGTGAAATAAATATGTAACATTACAAGTTTTTTTTAATTATTCATGTCATGATCTTCTGGAGCTACTGATTGCAATTACTTGTAGTATTTTTTATACTAAGAAAAGACGTATTGTATTGCAGGATTTGCCACAGTAGACTTCATTGAGAACTGCATTTTATTTGTTACTTATTTAAAAAGAATGCAGTTAGTTTTTATTTTAAAATTATACAGTATGTTCCACTTTCATTGTATTGCATCATATTGTTTAAAATCGACTGTTTTGATTTCAAAGACATTTCAAAATAACAAATTTTAGAGCTGTAATTATAATACTGTGAAATTTTTCTCCAAGGTTATCATACTGTGAGAATCTCATACGGGCCCATGCCTAATCATAATAATTTATTGACTTTAGCTTGTTAAGCACCCAAATTATGGCTTTTTTTAACGGAATATTTTTAAGACTATGTGGCTGCAAGTAATTTGCAATTATGATATATGCATATATGTGGTATTTTAAACAGCAGTATTGTTTACTTATGACATAATGATGTTTAGCTTGGATATTGTAGCTGCTGATTCAGCTACTGACTAACTAAATACACGTCTGATTTTTAGTCCATTTTTATTTTATTTTGGTGTTAAAATATAATAAATTTCTACTCACCAGGACGCATCTGGCCATCATGTCACTTAGTAAAAATGTCTTCTTTAAGAACATTCTGACATTTATTAAACAGGTACCTTTTTATTGTGTCCAAATGCTTTGTGTCCTCATTGTTGTAAATCTTGTCCCATCCCTCTGGCTTCTTTTTCTCTTAAGAATTGCAACTTATAGTCAAGTCTGACTCATGTTTTTTTCCTCTTCAAGACTCTTTTTGACTCATGTGACTTATACTCTGGGAAAAAATTATAGACCGGAAAATACAATGTGCAAATACTATTATTTAGTGGCCCTCACGACACAGGGAAAAGGCCACTATCGTGGACGAACTGATGCTCTATATGCTGTATAAACTGAAAGGACACCAGTGGCACATCGCTTTGTCAAAACACAGTTTTCTGTATGTATGCTGTAAGTGTGTGTGTGTGTGTGTATGTGTGTGTGCGTGTGTGTGTGTGTGTGCATGGGTTGTTATGAAGGATAGGCAAGGACTGGTCCGGTTGTCAAGATCAAATAAAAAGCAACAACAACAGCAACAACGACAGCAAGAACAACAGCAATATCAACATCAACAACATCAACAACCAACAGAAAAATGAGATGGAGAAAAATAAAAAAAAAGACCTCTGGTTCAGAGTGTATCTTCATCTTTGGTATAAACATGGCCATGGGCTGCATCTGATCCACGACTAGGAAAAAAACTACAGAAATTGTCAACAATTTCCTCTATTGCTTTTGCACTGATTAAATGTTTTTGTTTAACTGCCCGGTTTTTCTGTAGGTTTTTTTTTATAGTTTATAATTTTTTTCTGTGTTTTTTTTTTTTTTTTGCAGTGTGACAAGCAAAGCGGGCTAAAAACTTCTTAAAGCGCATAAAAATGTAAAATGTGGCAGATAAAAAGCAGTAATGTCATTGACAGCAACATTGCTCGGTAAATAATAATGACGACCATAAAAAAGCCAGTTCAGCGTTTTACAAAACAGACTGCATCCACAACGCAGTGTGTTTGTTTGTTTTCTTCGTTATGAAAAATCTCAAGTCTTTTCACCCCCCTTTAGCTTCTTAACATCAAGTTACCTCTGACATAATAATCAAACCTTTCTTCAAATGAAGAAAAGGAAAAAACACTTTTCTCAGTTAAATCTGTACAGCTTATGTGATAGATTCTAGTCCTTGGACATCCACCCCCACGAATGGTCCGAAGGACTGATTCACTTCTGTTTTTTGTTTTTGTTTTGTTTTCTTCAAACCAGGAGTCAGACTTGAACTTGTAAAAAGTCTCTGGTGCCCTTGAAATTAAGGCCATGAAGATTCAAGACAGAAATATATCTAGAAAACTAAAATTTAACACTAGAACATAAAAAATACTAAAAAGAAACTGTAGCTTAATATCTGAGGAAGACAATCTTCGGTGTTTTTCTCAAACGTGACTCCCCCTGTTCTAATTACAAAATAAATACATCGCCTAACTTCACATTCATTTTTTTGTCTTTTTTTTTCCCATAGTGTTTTTTTGTTTGTTTTTATTTTTTATGAGAAAAATTTCTTACCACGATTTCACTCCTTTGCACTGTGCCCTGCAATTTCCCAACGCCCCCTTTCTCAGCATTCATTGCTTCCTTATTGTTTTTTTTTTTTTACAGTTGACCAGGTAGAAAATGAAAAAAAGGTCTCTTTTTTGGTGCCTGGGCTTTCTGGAAGCAATCTCTTTCTTCCCCCCTCACATTCACAGTGCAGCCACCTTATGTCTCAAGGCAACGCTGTCACAGGAACATTCTTTGAGGCCGTTGTTATCTGATGGAAGAGGAGAGACACATAGTTGCATTCAACATATTGCAAAGAAATGAAGCAAGAGAATAAAAGTGGAAACGCTCAAAAGACGGACCAAACGTGGCATAAAAATAAGCGAGTTTAGTACTCCCTCGTTTATCCCTGTTAATTGGTTCCAGACCTGACTGTGATTTCGGCAAGTAGTATTTGTTATTTATGAATGGAGTAGTTTTGTTTCTGACCTTGTAAATCCCGTTTTTAACATCATTACAGCCCTCTAGACATGAAATAACACCCCTATAGTCACCTTTACCCTCAGATTATCCCATATTGTACACATAGCTAGGATGTGTGGAAGATAGGAAGTGACGTCTTGGTTTTTGAGTTTTAGCTGCAAGAGTAGCCCTTGTAATTATTTTACAATTAGTATCATTATGCTATTATTATTGTACCTGTTGTGGCATAATTCAAACCTGTAATATTTGGCGACGAAGTGTGGTGTTTGTCCCTGTGCTACAGTCACAATTTCAATGTGTTTTCTTAATGCTTTGTATTTTAGTCAATTTAGCCATGCTTGAAAATGCTGAATTTTGGCAAAAAAAACTAAACAAAAAACAATTTGCTTAAATATCCATATAGGTTTTTATTTTACTAATAAACCGTGATAGAGTGAAGCCACAGATTTTGAGTGCTCATATTATTCAATTTACCATTAGTATTTTACACAATCTTGTAGTTTATACGTGTTTAATTGACCAACTTTTAATTTGTCCACAAACAATAAATACCTAAAAAGGCTTTAGTCGCCCAGAAGATACCTTCTGGCCTAATAATCTTATTTAAAAAAAAATTTTTTTTGGTGTGATGTTCAATTGTCCATTGTTGATATTGTTATATTATATGTGTTTGTATAACAACACTGTTATACAAACACAGAAAATAAGATATCGGGCTCTGTAGTTATTTTGCACTCTTGACTTTATTTAGCTCAAGTGTAATTGTCATGGGCCGCACGGTGGCCGAGTGGGTAGCACGTTGGCCTCATAGTGAGGAGGTTCCGGGTTTTAATCTCCGTTGGGCATCTCAGTTTTGAAGTTTGCATGTTCTCCCCGTGCGTGCGTGGGTTTTCTCCGGTTTCCTCCCACATTCCAAAAACATGCATTTTAGGTTAATTTCCGACTCTAAATTGTCCATAAGTGTGAATGTTTGTTGTTTTGTTTGTCTGCCCTGCGATTGACTGGCGACCTGTCCAGGGTGTACCCCGCCTCCTGCCCAATGTCAGCTGGGATAGGCTCCAGCATACCCGCGACCCTAATGAGGATAAGCTGTATAGAAAATGAATGAATGAGTGTAACTGTCATATTATGTTGATATTGTCACATTGACTTTTAATGTTGTGTTTCTATATTCTTAAAATGTTTGCTGATAAAAAAGTCTTTGTTTAGACCTGTGTTTTATTGTGTTTATTGTGTTTTATTTTCATTATAACCTTCAGCAAATTGAAGGTTTTCTATGCTTTAATTATGAAAATACTTGATTTATAAATAAGAAATCCTCTGAAACCATTCTGTATAAGAGAAACATTACTTTTTTGACAGACTTTTAGATTGCATGCCTACCTGAGTGGTTATAATGATTGGCAGGAGAGACCATCTAATAACTGCACGAACAAAGACTGAAACGCTGGCCAATGACAGGACTGTCAGACAGTACATGCTTGTAATCAGACTCTGGTTCTTGGTGGTTAAAAATCAGTCATTCATAGGGTCTAACTAATGGTTTGGTATGTGCCTCAGTTTTGAGGTCATGGTTTTGTTCATTATCGGTACAGTATGAGAACAAAGTGCAAAATATAAAACCGCTTACCATTCCTGTTCTTTAAATAAAACAAAAAACTGCACAGCTCCGGATTCTCCTTGTCACTACTGCTTTTGCGAGCAGTAGTAAATCTGCCAAGATTTCTGCGTTTGTGCCGAGTGTCTCGTGTTTTTGTCTGCTTTTAGGACAAAATCTGAATTTATGAAGGCACATTGAATTACCCCTCACTTACCATGTGGGAAATCAGCACACTGAAAACTCTGAATACGAATACCGTACATGTACCATTACACCCGTAGTCATTTGTTGGTTCAATTAATTGTTCTGTTTACTTACTGACTGACCTCTGTTCTGACATACTTACTTGGACTGGTATGAGTAAGTGGGAACATGTTCAGCAGCGCTGTCCACCTGAATCTGTTGCTGCTGACCCCCCACTTCCTGTGACGAGGGATTCACGGTCTGCGGGGAGGCATCAGTCACAACTCCCTATAAACATATATGTTAGGAATTGTGTTAGCTTGGACTGATCCACTAATGCTTGATACATCTTGTAAACCAATGTTGCTGGGTTAGATTTAGGAGTTATGGCTAAAGGTAGAAAATTAAGTTTACAATTAGGATTACAGTTAAGGTTAAAGGATGAGGCTAGGGTTAAGTTTTAAGGTTAGAGGATTAGGGTTAGTGTGGTCTCAGTTAAGGTCCAGACTCCCACTTTACAACAGATCTCTGAACCAGAGTTGTCGACAAAAGTCAACAGATGGAGGCTTGGGTGACCAATAGGCCACGAGTACAGGAAGCTCTGCTTTTCAGGTTATTTATGGAAGAGACCTTGGCCATTGGTGGGCCATTTGGAATGATACACATGAACAAAATTCGATTGAGATTCAAGATTCCTGATTGAGATTCAGAGTGATTCTTGTCAGCAGTTCAAAGAAATATATTACTCATATCATAAAATGCCTTTTTTTTTAACAGAGGGACTTAGTAGGGGATTTTTGAAAATAGATTAGCTTCACACAGATGTCTTCTGACTGTCACAGTACTTTGAGGTAACTGCAGACTGTCTTTGTAACAGTCTTGGAGCTGATCATTGGCTAAGCCTTTGCAATTCTGGTTATTCTTCCATCCATTTTGATAGTTGTCATTCCTTTTCTGCCATGTGTCTCTGGTTTTGCTCTCTATTTTAAGGCATTAGAGATCATTTTAGCTGAACAGCCAAAAAATGTTCACACCTCTTCATAACTTTTCCCCTCTTCAGTCAACTTTTTAATCGCTGTTCTTCTGAACAATGACTTGAATGATCCATTTTCCTTAGGCTTTCAATCAAAATGCATGTTCAACTAATGTTGGTGTCATCCTTAAATAAGGGGCACCTGATTTTTCACAAAAATGTTCACAAAGATTTTTCACACCTGTTTTCTCACAAAAATGATCACTGATTTCGGATTGTTCCCTTTTTGAACACACCCCCTTTCAACTAATTGCCCAATTGCACAGCCTTAGGAGAGTGCGTATCACGATTGCTGGGTCTTCTTTGTTTTCTGAGAATTTGTGGCACCTACTGGTAACCTGTTTGCCATGTAGCAATAAAAATATACTAATAACAAGGATTAATCTGGTTTGTCACATTGCACTGCTATTATTTTGAACACTACTGTACATCTCTTGCAGTCCGTCTTTTTTATTCACTGACACAAAAAGCATTGTACTGCACTGCACTTGAAGAATAAATACTTTGGACCCCCCAGACAAGAGCTCTCCTATATAGTCTTCGAGCATGAAGTGGAGATGAGAGTCTTCCTCTTGTAAATTCTCTTCTTGTACCCAGAGTAATTTGACTTTATTCTCATAACATTAAGACTTTAAAAATGAAAACATTATTTGTGGTTTTGCTTGTTTATTATGAAACTTTTTTTTTCTTTAATATATCCATTTTATGCTACTAAAATGATTTTTACCTCATAATATTACTATCACGCTTCTGGGATTAGAATCAGCACCTCCAAATTTTATGTCATGGTTCTCAGTCGGAAACGAGTGGATTGTACCCTCCGGAATTGGAGCAAGGGCTTTCCCTTGATGGGGGCGGTTCAAGTATCTCGGGGTCTTGTTCACAAGTGAGGGAAGGATGGAGCGTGAGGTCGATAGACGGATCGGTGCAATGTCTGCAGTAATGGGGTTGGCTGTACCGGACCATCGTGGTGAAGAGAGAGCTGAGCCGGAAGGCAAAGCTCTCTATTTACCTACAGTGAGGGAAAAACCTATTTGAACCCCAGCTGATTTTGTAAGTTTACCCACTAACAAAGAAATGATCAGTCTATAATTTCAATGGTAGGTTTATTTGAACACTGAGAGACAACAATGACAAAAAGAATCCAGAAAAATGCGTTTCAAAAAGAGTTAAAATTAATTAGCATTTCCATTAAGGAAAAAAGTATTTGAACAACACCCGGATCGTGACACCCTATCCGTCAGCAAGATCTCTAGCTCCCAGGTGGATCTTATACAGGTAACGAGCTGACATTGGCAGCCCCCTCAGCTCGTTACCTGTATAAAAGAGACCTGTCCACAGAAGCAATCAATCATTCCAGATGCCAAATTCTGCATCATGGCCAAGACCAAAGAGCTTTCCAAAGATGTCAGGGACAAGATTGTGGACCTACACAAGGCTGGAATGGGCTACAAGACCATCGCCAAGCAGCTGGGTGAGAAGGTGACAACAGTTGGTGCAATTATTCGCAAATGGAAGAAACATAAATTAACTGCCAATCTCCCTCCGTCTGGAGCTCCATGCAAGATCTCACCTCGTGGAGTTTCAATGATAATGAAAACGGTAAGGAATCAGCCCAGAACCACTCGGGAGGAACTTGTCAATGATCTCAAGGTAGCTGGGACCACAGTCACCACAAAAACAGTTGGTAACACACTACGCCGTGAAGGACAGAAATCCTGCTGTGCGCGCAAGGTCCACCTGCTCAAGAAAGTCCATCCACAGGCCCGTTTGAAGTTTGCCACTGAACATCTGACTGATTCAGAGGAAGACTGGGTGAAAGTGTTGTGGTCAGATGAGACCAAAATTGAGCTCTTTGGCATCAACTCAACTCGCCGTGTTTGGAGGAGGAGGAATGCTGCCTACGACTCCAAAAACACCGTCCCCACCGTCAAATATGGAGGTGGAAACATTAAGCTTTGGGGGTGTTTTTCAGCCAAGGGGACAAGACAATTGCACATAATCAAAGGGACGATGGAATGGGCCATGTACCGTCAAGTGTTGGGTGAAAACCTCCTTCCCTCAGTCAGGGCAATGAAAATGGGTCGTGGTTGGGTATTCCAGCATGACAATGATCCAAAACACACGGCCAAGGCAACAAAAGATTGGCTCAAGAAGAAGCAAATTAAGGTCATGGAATGACCTAGTCAGTCTCCAGACCTTAATCTAAATTTGTGGAGGGAGCTGAAGGTTTGAGTTGCCTAACATCAGCCACGAAACATTAATGACTTGGAGAGAATCTGCAAAGAGGAGTGGGCCCAAATCCCCCCTGAGATGTGTGCAAACCTTGTGGCCAACTACAAGAAACGGCTGACCTCTGTGATTGCCAGGCCACCAAGCACGTTTTTCAAAGGGATCAAATTATTTATTATTTCCTTCATGGAAATGCAAATTAATTTATAACTCTTTTTGAAACGCATTTTTCTGGATTGTTGTCTCTCAGTGTTCAAATAAACCTACCATTGAAATTATAGACTGATAATTTCTTTGTTAGTTGGCAAACTTACAAAATCAGCTGGGGTTCAAATAGATCTTTCCCTCACTGTATCGATGTTCCCACCCTCACCTATGGTCATGAGCTATGGGTCATGACCGAAAGAACGAGATTGCGAATACAAGATATTGTACATAAAAAATGAAAATGGTCCCTGGTCTCCACTTTGGAGACTGCACTGAACAGACTTGCAAGGGCTCAGAAATATCAATCCTGTGACTTCTGACTAGAGACTTGACATTAAAGACTTGAGACTTGCAAAACACTGACTTGCTCCCACCTCTGCTTTCCTGTATGTGGCCCTCAGTGAAAAAAGTTTGGACATCCTCGGGTTAGAATATAAATGGACTGTCTGCAGTCGTACTGAAAGCACATACCGATGTGTTGAATTTTAACATCTAATTTGTAGCTGAAGGTTATTAAGCACCAAATAACATTTCCACAAAATGTCTGCCACCTTTTAATACACCTAATAAGCATGGTGAGATGAGAAACAGCACCTCTTTAATTGAAAGATGTGCAGTGTAGAATTATCTAAGAAGCACAGGTAACGACGGACAGATCTGACAAAAAATCTTAACGATGAATTCCTATTGTTGTTTTGACTAAATCTACAGACAAACTAGAAAAAGATAAGTGTACTCACCGAATTGGTCCCAATGGCCTATTGGCATTTTTATGTCTGGACTGTACCAGTTTGCCCACATGGAGTCAATCACCTTTAACAAGCTCTCAGGGATACCACGACCTGTCTATACATCTGCCCTCCAGACTCTGCGTGCTGCATTGATATACACCCGGCTGCTGAGCAGACACTTGTGAGGAAGATGAAAACGTTAACAGGGACCCCGGGCGATTCTACAACTACATCGTTCTCCCATCATCCCAATCTTGCAAGGCACCTTTCAGAGGAGAGAAGAAACTAATGTGTCTGTCAGGGGGGAAACAGTTATTGTCTGAGGCTGCTGGGCTAAACAGACCGCCTTGGCTGATAGATGTGTGCAGTTTGCACTGCCTTCTATCCCCAAGCCACTTTGTGTGTGTGTGTTGGGGAAGAAGCACTGTATCTCACTTGATCTCCTGTCATCAAATACACGACTGATAGTCCATCTAAATAGGACCACATTGTCAGTTGCAAGACAGCCGTCCCGGTCTTCTCGCTTCATGATTTGTCATGACCTCCAGCAGTTAATTCCCAAATAAGGAAAATTTATGCTACTAGGGTTTGGCCATTTGAGTACATCCATCTATTTTTTATATTGCTTGGCCTCATTAGTGTCACGGGTGAGCGGCGTAGACCCTGGAATGGTTTCCAGCCACTCACAAGGCACACCCATGAAAAGTGTTGAGTCTTTACCCTAACATTTATGCTTTTTTAATGTGGGGGGGAAGCCAGAGTGTGGCTCGAGGAACTCCACAGGTTTGGTGAATCCAGCACCTTGCATGATAGACAAGGGCTAGTTATACAGTGCGATACACTCCATGATCTTATGATTGATGGAATTGGAAGTATTGAAGGAAGAAGTCTTGGTTCTGCCTCGTATAACCAAAGCTTTGCAGTGATTGCATTGCAAGTTTAATATACAAAGGCGACGCCACAGACATGACATTGTTCAGGTACAGAGCGAGCATGCTTGTTACTAACCAAACACTCTTGTTTACACGCTTCAGATGTGATTTCATGAAGTCGTCATTTGCGCGCCGGAAAATACCGTAACCCATATGCATTTTTTTTAAATCAGACTTCATTATAAAGGGTAATAAAACAATGACCATAAAAGATCAAAGCAGCAACATATGAAAAACTGGGGGAAACATGTTATGTGTGGGGGGAAACATGTCTCTGGTCTGTGCTAGGCCCCCATACTCCCTTCTCTTTCGCTGTCTGTTTTTAGAAGACCTAATTTGCGATATCACTAACTCCTTGTGTTTTAGTAGATTTACGAAAAAAATATTGATATTAAATATTTGTTTTACCTGCATTTTAGTAGATTTCTATTTACGAAAAAAAAACAATCAATATTTTATGTTATTTTCAATTGATTATATTTTTATTGTATTTAAAAGACCTAATTTGTGACATACGCTCAATAAAATCAATTTGCTGCTTTTTTGTCGATTTACTTTTTTAATTGATATTAAATATATATTTAGTTTTTAAAAGATGTAATTTATACTGCACTTTTATCGTCCAAATGGAGTGTTTCTATGCAAAAGGTATTTTTCGCTGTTACATGGTCGTACTGTTACTGTCCTGTCTTTTAATGCCCCTTTGACAGCATTTTTAACCAGCAAACCCCTTAAACAGCCATGTTACTGATTTTAGTAGATTTTTCTTTACAAAGAACAATTACAATTGATATTTTATATTATTTTCAATATTATATTTTTAGAAGTCTTTAGAAGGCATAATTTGTTATATACAATCAATATAATGAATTCCCTGTATTTTAGTAGATTTTTATTTACAACCCCCCCCACCCCCCCCCCCCCCCACCCCCAAGTACAATTGATATTTTTTAGTTTTTCAAACACCTAATTTGTAATGCACTTTTATCATCCAAAAGGTATTTTTTGCAGTTACACTGTTGTCAAACTGTTACTGTACTGTCTTTTAATGCACCTTTGACAGCATTTTTAGCAGCAAACCCCTTAAATTGCATAACTTTAACCGGTAAAGCTCCTAAACAGTCAAACTCGCCAAGCAAATTGTAGTTTTTTCATGCAAAATGCCACTGTCATGTATTCTAATACACCTTGGCATTTGAAAATAACCAACTTATTGTCCAAATATCGTAAAAAATTACAAGCAATATTCTATGTTTACTGTCTTTAGAGGACCTACTTTGTGATTTACAAACTATATGATTAATTCCTTTATGTTAGTAGAGTCAATTTTTTAAATTTATTTTACAAAGAACAATTACATTCAGTTTTATACATTGTTTTTAGACCTAATTTGTTATAATTTTATTGTCCGGTTGTAGTGAAAACTTACAATCGATATTATATAATAACTGTTTTTACCTAAAATTTAATGCACTCGTATCATCCAAATTAAATTTTTCCATGCAAAAAATAAGTTTCACAGTTGCCAAACCACATACCATACTAATTTTTCATTTCTATGATTAGATGTGTTCAGTTAAGTCTTTGCAGAAGTAGTTCCTTCCTCACATTTTTTAACAAAACTTACAATTTCCGGACATTAAAATGCAGAATGAACCTGAAATTATGGAACATGAACGCATATGTGGAATTACAACATTTCATGTTGAGAAAGGAAAATAATCTTGAACTACATGTAAGATACCAAGTTTAACCAGTCTTGCACTTACTACTTATTCTTCAGAAGTATTACATTGTCTTTATTCACTCACCAAACAATGTCTATGTTACCTTTTCATCACTTATTACTATAGATGTATATTTTTATTTGAATGTTATATAAATTAATTATAATGATTTACAACTGCTGATGTATTGAACAGCTACTTGTTTGAATGGCTACTTGGAGTTCAAAGAAAAATCATATTTTATATTTGAACTATGCCATTAAAAAATAACTTTGTCCCTTTTTTAAAATGTAATTTTACAATGTATTGCTTTTTAACACAGACTAATCCTGAGTTCAATATAAGTAGTAAGGCATTACATGCTGTCAATGTCTACAAGTACATCTTATTTATTAAATACACATAAACTGCTGTTACTTCTCCATGTTATCTGTTTAGATCAAGAACATGTCTTTATCTACTCAGTCATCATATACTCCAGCATGTTATGATCAGTGTACATCTGTTCAACGTATCGGTACAGTATGTGGAATTAAAACACAAAATGCATTGAAAGTATGTATGTATGAATGTAAATACACCTTATATGAATTATTGCTCAGGGGTCTGGGGAAATACTTATTACAGTCAGACTGTAAAAAAAAAAAACGCCATCTGATTTGGGCCCGTACGAATGCGCTGTTCTTAAAATCTTGTGGACTTGACTAAATTAAAACACATAAAGCTAAAAAGAACCAGCTCACCAGTAACACCCACTAATTGTTGGAAATATAACTTTGAAAATGTGATGGTATAGTACTAACTTAAATAGTCAAAGTGTCACACAGACAGGTGTGAATCCATGGAATAATTCAGATGAATACTTAAAAGGTTAGAATCCCTAATCACTAAAATAATTTATAAAACATTCAAATAAAAATATACATCTATAGTAATAAGTGATGAAAAGGTAACAGAGACATTTTTTGGTGAGTGAATAAAGACAATGTAATACTTCTGAAGAATAAGTAGTAAATTCAAGACTAGTTAGACTTGGTATCTTACATGTTGTTCAAGATTATTTTCCTTTCTCAACATGAAATGTTTTAATTACACATTTGCTTTCATGTTCCATAGTTTCAGGTCCATTCTGCATTTTAATGTAAGGAAATTGTAAGTTTTGTTACAAAATGTATTTATTTTCCATGTAGTTTGCTAAGCCTTGGTAGTGCAGTGAAGAAGGAACTACTTCTGCAAAGACTTTGCTGAACACATCCTAACATATAAACAAATGTCCGTGTTCATAAATGCTGTGGAGTGTGAAATGTGTGAGATGCAGGAAGATTGTACTTACTGATGAAGAAAGAGACATCATTTTCAAAGAAGTCTTTTATTGACAGTTAAAGGTGGTATCCATCCTTGGCCACACATTACACCGTTTCATTCGAAAACACCACCGAGTAGAAAATGTACACCCAAAAAGTCCATGTTCTTAACAATTCTTGTTGGAAAACCCCCCAAAAAAGCAGGAACCCAGTTCTAACCAAAAAAAAATTAAAAATAAGGAGGGAACCGCTGAGCAAGAAGAGGATGGTTGCAGCGTTCGCGCCCCCACCGCAGTACCTAACCACGACAGACAACGCCTTTTAAACTTCACTTTAGCATTTCAAGTATACAGCTGAGGTCATCATAGAAATGAAAAATGAGTATTTTTATAAAAAACACATAACAAATGTTAATTATTATTTTTTGTTAATTGTTATTTTTCTACGCGGAGGCGTGTTTTTTTCCTCCTCTGCATCATCCCGAGTGTGACCAAAGCCTCCAGAAATGCCTCTGAACTTACAGCAACGTATCCTGGTTCTTCGTACGACAGATGTTGAAGGGCAGTTTTCAGGGTATGTCGGAAAACACTGGCCTTGCTGTAGTGGTTGATGTAAATGGCGCTGCCTTGTTGTTACAAATGTTGCAGATGACTTGGATGTTCTGTGATGCATTCAGATCGTGCTATTTCCCCTACTGCCTGATTTAGACATTTTTTCATCACAGTTCGGAAGAAGTGGATGATGTTTGCGGTAAATCTTGTCTCCCTTCCCATCTTTTCCGGATGGTTTGCGTCTTCGTGCTGATAAAAGGGTATGTACGCCTGTTGATTGCTGGCATAATCCCAATTTGTACAGTAGAGATAATGTTTAGGTTGGTACTACCAACCAGCATATTGTCTGGGCTCTTGGTGATTCCTGTACGAGCGTAAAAAAAGAGATTATGAATAAAAAATGAACAGGGTTTAACATATTAATGAGAAAGTATGTCTTGCTACGGGTAATGTATTTGGATAATATTTCCATGAGAATGTCAGAGATGAAAAAAGGAACTCTTGATTATATTACACAGTATATTTCTCTTGTAGATTATTAAAGTATCTATCTATCTAATGAGCACTTTTTAAAATAAATATTACTTGTTGTTTAGAAAAGAGCGCTTCACCTAGAGTTACATTACAGTTATAGGAATTTCTTATAAAGTGTGAATATTACCTGAAGACTGCTGCTCCGCCATGTTGAATTAAATAGAGGGAAAAAAAGAGTTGCCTTCTCTTGAGGAGGGATGTCCGAGAATGTTGTGAATACAGCTTTTTCGAGTACTGGTAAAAGGGGGTGGAGATTGTGCTAGCGCAGGCCGGAGAAAAGTCCGGACATGTTTTTGATCAGATAATGCTTCCCCCTCCTCACTTCCATCATTACCCCCAGCCTGGATGACTTCCTATTTCAAGAGGAGATCCAAAATGGGTCAGTGTTGCAAACTGTGTAATTGAGGTTGCACACCGTAGTGCACCAAGGAATAATGACTGTACTTTATCAAAGTCATAGACTATGAAGTTCAAACTAAAATCAAAAGAAGTAAAGCACAGCACAAATTAACTGCAGGTAAAAAGACTAATTGGAAACAAACAACCATATTAAAAAATAGGTTTTAGTATACCTATGTACTAATTTACTGTGGTATTCATCTATACCATAGTGAACTATCCGTCCATTTTCTTCCGCTTCTATCCGAGGTCGAGTCGCAGGGGCAGCAACCTAAGCAAGGAAGCCCAGAGGTCCCTCTCCCCGGCCACTTCGTCTAGCTCTTCCCAGCGGATGCCGAGGCGTTCCCAGGCCAGCTGAGAGACATAGTCTCTCCAACGTGTCCTGGGTCTTCCCTGAGGCCTCCTACCGGTTGGACGTGCCCTGAACACCTCCCCAGGAAGGCGTTCGGGAGGCATCCTAACCAGATGCCCGAGCCACCTCATCTGACTCCTCTCAATGCGGAGGAGCAGCGGTTCTACTCTGAGTCTCTCCCGGATGACAGTGCTTCTCACCCTATCTCTAAGGGAGAGCCCAGCCACCCTGCGGAGAAAACTCATTTCGGCCGCTTGTACCCGCGATCTTGTCCTTTCGGTCACTACCCAAAGCTCATGACCATAGGTGAGGGTAGGAACGTAGATCGACCGGTAAATCGAGAGCTTTGCCTTTTGGCTCAGCTCTCTTTTCACCACGACAGATCGGTGCAGAGTCCGCATCACTGCAGACGCTGCACCAATCCGCCTGTCCATCTCGCGTTCCATCCTTCCATCACTCGTGAACAAGACCCCGAGGTACTTAAACTCCTCCACTTGAGGCAGGACCTCATCCCCGACCCAGAGATGGCACTCCACCCTTTCCCGGGCGAGAACCATGGACTTGGACTTGGAGGTGCTGATTCTCATTCCAGCCGCTTCACACTCAGCTGCGAACCGATCCAGTGAGAGTTGAAGGTCACTGCTCGATGAAGCCAACAGGACCACATCATCTGCAAAAAGCAGAGATCGAATCCTGCGGCCACCAAACTGAAACCCCTCAACGCCCTGGCTGCGCCTAGAAATTCTGTCCATGAAAGTAGTGAACAGAATCGGTGACAAAGGGCAGCCCTGGCGGAGTCCAACCCTCACTGGAAACGGGTCCGACTTATTGCCGGCAATGCGAACCAAACTCTGACACCGGTCATACAGGGAACGAACCGCCTGGATTAGGTGGTCCGATACCCCATATTCCCGGAGCACTCCCCACAGTATTCCCCGAGGAACACGGTCGAATGCCTTCTCCAAGTCCACAAAACACATGTAGACTGGTTGGGCAAACTCCCATGCACCCTCAAGGACCCTGCCGAGAGTATAGAGTTGGTCCACAGTTCCACGACCAGGACGAAAACCACACTGCTCCTCCTGAATCCGAGATTCGACTATCCGGCGGATCCTCCTCTCCAGAACCCCTGAATAGACCTTACCGGGAAGGCTGAGGAGTGTGATCCCACGATAGTTAGAACACACCCTCCGGTCCCCCTTCTTGAAAAGCGGGACCACCACCCCGGTCTGCCAGTCCAGGGGCACCGACCCCGACGTCCACGCAATGCTGCAGAGTCGTGTCAACCAAGACACGCCCACAGCATCCAGGGCCTTAAGGAATTCCGGGCGGATCTCATCCACCCCCGGGGCCTTGCCACCAAAGAGCTTTTTGACCACCTCGGTGACCTCAGCTCCAGAGATAGGCGAACCCAACTCAGAGTCCCCAGGCACTGCTTCCATGTTGGAAGGCATGTCGGTGGGATTGAGGAGGTCTTCAAAGTATTCCCTCCAACTGTCCACAACATCTCGGGTCGAGTTCTGCAGCACACCGTCCCCACCATACACGGTGTTGACTGTGCACTGCTTCCCCCGCTGGAGACGGCGGATGGTGGTCCAGAATCTCTTTGAAGCCATCCGGAAGTTGTTTTCCATGGCCTCTCCGAACTACTCCCATGTCCGGGTTTTTGCCTCAGCGACCGCCAGAGCTGCAGACCGCTTGGCCTTCCGGTACCTGTCAGCTGCCTCCAGAGTCCCATGGGCCAAGGTGGCCTGATAGGACTCTTTCTTGAGCTTGACGGCATCCCTCACCACTTGTGTCCACCAACGGGTTCTGGGATTACCGCCACGAAAGGCACCGACCACCTTACGGCCACAGCTCCGATCGGCCGCATCGACAATGGAGGCATGAAACATCGCCCACTCGGATTTAATGTCCGCTGCCTCCCTCGGAACATGGTCAAAGCTCTCCCGCAGGTGGGAGTTTAAACTCCTTCTGACAGGGGATTCTTCCAGGCGTTCCCAGCAGACCCTCACGAAGCGTTTGGGTCTGCCAGGTCTGACCGGCATCCTCCCCCAGCATTGGAACCAACTCACCACCAGGTGGTGATCAGTTGACAGCTCCGCCCCTCTCCTCACCCGAGTGACTAAAACATTTGGTCGCAAGTCCGACGACACAACCACAAAGTCAATCATCGAACTGCGGCTCAGGGTGTCCTGGTGCCAAGTGCACATGTGGACACCCTTATGCTTGAACACGGTGTTCGTAATAGACAATCCGTGACGAGCACAGAAGTCTAATAACAAGACGGGTTAAGATCAGGGGGGCCGTTCCTCCCAATCACACCTCTCCCGGTCTCACTGTCACTACCAACATGAGCGTTGAAGTCACCCAACAGAACAAGGGAATCCCCCGAGGGAGCACTCTCTAGTATTTCTTCTAAGGACTCCAAAAATGGTGGGTATTCTGAACTGCCGTTTGGCGCATAAGCGCAAACAACAGTCAGGACCCGTCCCCCCCACCCGAATGCGTAGGGAAACTACCCTCTCATTTACCGGGTTAAACTCCAACGTGCAGGCTTGGAGCTGGGGAGCAACAAAAATTGTCACCCCTGCTCGTCGCCTCTCATTGCTGTCAACACCAGAGTGGAATGAAGTCCAGCCCCTCTCGAGAGGACTGGTTCCAGAGCCCTTGCCGTGCATTGAGGTGAGTCCGATTATACCTAGCCGGAATTTATCCACCTTACGCACCAGCTCACGCTCCTTCCCCGCCAGAGAGGTGACATTCCACGTACCGACAACTAGCTTCTGTAGCCGAGGATCAGACCGCCAAGGCCTCTGCCTCCAGGCCGCCACCCAGCTCACTTAGCACCCGACCCCTTTGGCCCCTCCCATGAGTGGTGAGCTCATGGGAGGGTGAACCCACGTTACCTTTTCGGGCTGTGCCCGACCGGGCCCCTGGGTGCAGGCCAGACGCTCGCCATCGTGCCCCGCCATCGTGCCCCGCCTGAGTGAACTAATGAATTAGCACTCCCCACAATATTCCCCGAGGAACACGGTCGAATGCCTTCTCCAAGTCCACAAAACACATGTAGACTGGTTGGTCAAACTCCCATGCACCCTCAAGGACCCTGCCGATATAGAGTATAGAGTTGGTCCACAATTCCACGACCAGGACGAAAACCACACTGCTCCTCCTGAATCCGAGATTCGACTATCCGGCGGATCCTCCTCTCCAGAACCCCTAAATAGACCTTACCGGGAAGGCTGAGGAGCGTGATCCCACGATAGTTAGAACACACCCTCCGGTCTCAACCAGTTTTAAACACAAGCAAAATATGACATCTTTAAAACTCCAGCCACTTTAGTCAGACTTTTAAATAGTTATTAACTGGCTTCTGTTAGTGAACGACACCTTTAGACGTACGATGAACATCACGTGAAAGAAAGTGATTGGACTATCAAGAGTAATGAAGTTGTCTTTTGGAAAAGAGTTGGCCAATTATTGATTGTGAGCACAAGGTGCCCGGAGGTCTTACTTCGACGGGGACGGCTGTTGGAGGCACAGGAGTGTACTGGGGAATGTAGGTCCCTTGCATAGGCGCTGCTGCTGCGGCGGCAGTCATGTACTGAAACACACACAAAAAGATACACCAACCACGTCATTGGGAAATTATTTAAGAAGCAAGACTTGAAATCTTAAAAGAAGGAAAATTGTTTTCCTTCCGAGGGTGCCAAAAGAATATCAGTGATGCCTCAGGGTAGACGAGCAGAGAAGCATGTGAGGTAAACTAAGCAGGAGGAGGAGGAGGAGGAAAAAGTGTCCCGCTGTTCCCTCAGGACTTCACAGACGGGGAACTGTGCAAGGCTACGACTGAGCACAAAAATGGAAAAAAAGGAATGAAAGAGAATGCTCCTTGCCTTTCGTTTTTTGCCTAGTCATGTTTGCCGTGCTCTTTAAACTGGCTGTTAGCTCGCACCATGACGACCATTTTACGCATTCAACACATATTTGGGGAATATCACATGCAATATGAATGAGGACTCAATGCTGAGCATGTGTTTTTTCCTGGGATTTCTGGGTCTGTGTGCTTGTGCCTCTCTCTTTAATTAACACATGAAACTGGTTTCAGTTGACAACCCATCTATCATCAAGTCCTGACTACTCTGTAATTCATATTGCTCAAAAACACCCACTTAAGTTGACTGCTTTTGTCGATAGGTGTCATTTACATTAAAAAATTACGGCAATTTCCGGGATATAAACTGCTATTTTTTTCTCATGCTTTGAACCCTGCATCCCTGTTATTGCTAAGCAGCATGGAACGACAACAGCAACATAGCTATTGTCTGGTTACACAGCAGTAAACTTACACGCAGTGACTTCCTGTTCAAAGCAAAGTAATTTTCAAAATAAAAGCATGTCAGTACAGTAATTCCTCGCCACTTTGCTTCGAACTTTGTGGCTTCACTCTATCACAGTTTTTCAAAAACATATTAATAGGTAAGTCATCATTGTTTGGATGTGGATCATACAAAATGCATATTTAAGCAAAATTGTATTTTCTAAATATTTTCACGCATAAAAATGACTAAATGAACAAAATACAAATATAAAGCACATTCAAAGATGCTGAGATGATGTCTAATATTGTACATTGGTCACTAGTGGTCAGTGAGACGCGCGGCAGGCTTTTATTGCAGGGTTGATTTTAGAGCAGTACTAGAGCAGTCTTATTATGTTTTCAATACCAAAAATGTGTGCACACACATAGTTCAATTCAAACTCACTCTCTTTTCACAAAAAGCTGTTTTTCTCTCTTTTATAGCCATCAATGATCTTTTCCTGAAACTTACCTATGTTCTACTACTAAAGAACAAAAAAAGGTAGAAAAGACAGGAGTCTCATCTTTCCCAGTTTCCATATTTATACAGTATAGCCTTGAAAGATCATTCAAAATTGTCTAACATTTTGATGTGAACAATCTCATAAATAGCTGAGATCGATTGAATTATTGTCCATCCATTTTCTATGCCGCTTATCCCCATTAGCATTGCTGGGGTATCCTGGAGCCTATCCCAGCTGACTTTCTGAGCGACTGATCGCCAGTCAGTCCCACGCAGACTCCACACAGAGATGCACATTATGGGCAAAGTATTGCAAAAGACACTCCTGACAACCAGTTCCAAGATTTTAGGAAGGCTTAGGGGTTGGGTGAGTGCCTTTGTGATGCCACAAATTCTAATTATTTGTAGAATAACATGTAGGGTTGTTAGAAGAAAAAAAATCCACAACAACTACAACAATGGAACTTGTATTGATTGTTGGGGGATTTTAACATTCCAATATTAAAATCATGTTGTTTGCTGTTTATAGTGGGGGTAACATGCTTATGTCTCGGTACTCCAAACAGTGTATTGTGTGAGAGACAAAGACAAAGAGCCATGAAAAATAACATTGCAGCACAAAGCAAACGGATGTGATCCCTAGAAAAAATCCACCTGCATGCCTTGCAACCTCACCTCATCTTCCTCCAGCTTTTCCGGGCCACGGGATATATACTTATTTTTACCTTTGCTTTATTTATTCCCTCACCTCTCGATCTTACCTAGCAGTGCTAAAATGTGTGTACTCAGTCCAGTGTATGATGTGGTAATCTTGGCTGCTGGGCCGGTGAAGTGTCATTACCGGCAGTGTTGCTTATGGATCGGCGACGGCTCCACCACTCACTGCTAATGAGAGCAGCTAAAGGCCATAGACGAGTGTGATGAACTCCACCTACGGCTGCTCCTGCACATGGCAAGCACGATGCATCTTGATGGGGTGCTGCTTTGCATTCTGACTCTTAACTGACTCTAAGGTTATCACAACTTCAATGCTCAGAATGGGCTGGGGTGAAATATCCAAACTTTGCAACTCATTCCCACTTTCTCCGTATCAGCCTTGGTCTTTCTTCACCTTCCTCTCATCCTCCTATCAACCAAAAGGGACGATGAAACTTTTCGAGTGACTTTCTGCCAGGTGAATTGGAAGCATAAATTTTCTCTGTGAATTTTGTGTCTTTTCGTACTTATTTACTTATTCAGCAAATTCAGCTGTGAGGACTGCATGGAAGCAAATTACCAAGGAGATCATTATTTAGATGTTGCTGTCAAAGGAAGCCTGTCATTTAAAATGTTACATACATACTGTCATCATTGTTCATCAGGGTACACCATGGACTGGTTGCCATCCAGTTGCAGGACACAAAAAAACAAACAAACATGCACACTGAAAATTCATACCTATGGACTGTTTCCAATTAACCTAACTCGCATATTTTTGGAAAGTGCGGGGAAACCGGAGTATCTGGAGTGTGTGTGAAGCAAACCACACACACGCGGAGAACATGCAATTTCTGTACAAAAATGCTCAGAGATTCGAACCGAGATTTTCCTTATCTCCTCACTGTATGGCCAACATGCTAACTAGCATCCCCAGACGAAAACTGAAACTTACAAGAAACATGAAAAATCATGTTAATTCAGTTACAGTAATACCTTGTTTATTGCGGTTACTTGGTTCTAGACCCAACCGTGATAGGTGAATTTCTGTGAAATAAGATTACTTATTTCAATTGCTTAAATCAAATATTTTGTAGTTAGAGCATATACTGGAGTGAAAATGTGTTTGCCCCCTTCCTGATTTATTATATTTTGCATGTTTGTCACACTTAAATGTTTCAGATCAAACTAATTAAAATATTACTCAATGACAACACAAATGAACACTTAACGCAGTTTTCAAATGAAACTGTTTATTATTTAGGGAGAAAAAAACCTACATGGCCCTGTGTGAAGATGTGATTGCCCCCTCTGTGAAACATAACTGTGGTTTATCACACTTGAGTTCCACCGGAAAAGGTTACAAAGCCTTTTCTAAAGTTTTGGGACTCCAGCGGTCCACAGTGATTGTCATTGTCCACAAATGGTGAAAACATGCAACAATGGTGACCTTTCCTAGGAATGGCTGGCCAACCAAAATGACCCCAAAAGTGTTTTTTGTGAAGAGATCACAAAAAACCTCACAACAACATCCAAAGACCTGCAAGCCTCACTTGCCTCAGTTAAGGTCAGTGTTCATGACTCCTCCATAACTCATGCACGGCAGTGTTCCAGGACCAAAACTACTGCTGACCAAAAATAACATTAAGGCTTGTCTCAATTTTGCCAGAAAACATCCTGATGATTCCCAAGACCTTTGGGAAAATACTCTGTGGTCTGACAAGAAAAAAGCTGAACATTTTGGAAGGAGTGTTGTCACGCTCTTGTCCCTGCCCGCTCGCGTGTGTTTTTTTTTCTTCTCCTCTCTGCAGGAGTCCTGCTGCCCATTGGAGGCGGGGCAACGGAGCACACCTGAGAGGGGAGGAGTTGGGGAGTACTTAAGCGGATGGGCTGCAGCTGGAAGACGCTGGTCGTTGAACTCGCAAGCTCCAAACACCGACACCAGCTTTTCTCTCGCTGCTTCCTCTGCTCATTTTTGTGTTTGGCTGTGGTGCCTTGCCTTTCTGTTTGTATTTTAGCACCACCACCTTTTGTTCATCGGCAACAAACGCAAATAAATACTTGTCTCCGCATCTGGGGGTCTAATCCTTTGCCTACCCGTCACAGAGTGTGTCCCATTACCTCTGGCATAAAAGTAACGCTGCATTTGTCGCTTGTCGCTTTTGAGAAAATATGTCACTGAGTGCTGTACATGTTCATACTTTTCAGTTGGCCAACATTTCTAAAACCCTTTTTTTAATTGGTCATAACTAATATTCCAATTTTATGAGATACTTTTCCGAGATAGTTTTCAGTTTTCCTTATCAATATTAATATGTGAATTATATCAGTCTGTGTGTAATGAATGTATATAATATACAAGCATCACTATTCGAATGAAATTACTGAAATAAATCAATTTTTTGCTCATATTTTAATTTACCGAGTACCACCTGTAATCAGTGTGTGCTGTGCAGTACACATTCAGTATTCATAGCTGCAAAACTGCTTATTTGAAGCAAGAGTTAATAATGTAGCATAACCATTAGGAAACTGATTTATTTGCACACTCGCTGCTCATGCAAGTCCGTTGTCGTCATGTCTGTGTTGCTACGTTAATAAAGATTATTTTTGTCACTTTCTCATCATTGTTGGGGGGAGCTGTGGCAACATAAAACATCCCTGATGTGCCATGTTGGTGATTCAAACTTGTAACTAACAATGCACATGCACCTGTAAGTAAATTATAAATGCGTGCTATAAGGCCTTAAAAATACTTTAGAAAAGTTACTTTAGGTAACTTTATGTATTTACTTTATGTAAGTTATTTATGTATTTTTGGCCTATTGAAGCATTTCTATGCATCAAAATGGTTAGTTAAAATAAAATTCAAATGTAAGGCATTCAGAAGTTGCATTGCGATGATATTTAGTACTCTACACTGGCCACAGGATGTCAGTAATGTTACTGTAATGTTCGGTGAGACACACAAGCACCAGACTTGATTGCCGGAACAACAGATTTGCAGGTTTGACTTAGCTCACAACAGGCACAATATTATCTAATAAAAATTCCTAATAGAAACACGGGCAACTGTTATAGCTGTAACTCACACCAATCAAAAACTCAAAAACCTAAAACTCTCAACCTCCGATGTCACTTCCTGTCTGCCCCACACTATATTCCCCAATCGCCAGAAGACATTTACAGCAAATAACTCAAGCAAGAGGGTGTGATTTCATGTCTAGAGGGTTTTATTATATTTTATTTGTATTGTATTTTGTTTATTTTGTAGTGGGGATTGGAAGCCTCTATCATATATTTTTAAACATTTTTCCAATCTTATTTTTAATTTGTAAATTTATATTTTACATAGTCATAGTCATTTTCTTTTCCAAAATGAGAATTTGTTCCGGCATCATAGATCCATATATTTAGTAACTGTGTTTTTTAGAGTACGTACTAGTGTCTCCAGCGTTAGGGCAATCACAGTGCCTGACAAAGAGATGTCGGTAAGAGTTGAGACCTGGTCAGTGGTAAATCAGCGTGCACGGTAGATCAGTGAGGACCGGGCATGGCATGTTTATGTCGTCCATAACTGGCCCCGCTGAGGTTCTTTAGCATTCTGCAGTTATGTTGTTGAAGACATCAAACCAAGCAAAAACAACTGAGTTGGTATTTAAGGCTAGCGAGCCAAGTCGTTAATATCTAAGACACTGAAGTCCTTTAGACACTCACGCAAGTTGTGTTTTGACAACTGTTTGATTCAATCGTACTTGACACTGAGGTGCACTGATTTGCAGCTATATGAGATTAAGTGGGCGGTTAAACAATGACTTCAAATCATGTTGAGAGTTTTCATTTAAGACAGCTTTGTTGTGTATGAATACTGTGTGTGAAAATTGAAGAGTAACATATTACAACACAATATCAACAATCGTGTTAGCTTAATTGATAGATTGTTAATTTTTTTTCGAGCCACAGAAAATACACAGAACAGAACACAATCAAAACACACATACAGACAGAAAACAATTCGGCTCAAAAAGGAGTGGGAAGAAGACAAGCTTATTTTTCATTAACAAAACCAGATATAGTTATTAACAAAATATGCAGCATGTTATACTGTACAATACAATACATAAAGAAGATATTACACCTACACATATGTGCAATTTTTATTTTAAAATGCGGCATACCCTGTGCATTTTATCAATACTAATGTGACATTACTCATTACTATACCATCATATATTAACATATCAATCATGTATTGTAACTAAATCTTGGATTTTCTGTACGTTATGTATAATTTTTTGGCTACAGCAAAACGACGAGGCTTGGGGGAGGGAAGGGTCCTACTGCTGGCTGCAGGGAGTGGTTGGGAGATGTCCCGAGATTAAAGGAGTGAAAAATCAGGGAAAGGTGGCTCTCGGCTGATGACCCTACGGCCAGCACAACGGCACTGGCGGAAGTGCGTCAGGCAGAGATGCTTCGCAGGTAGTCCTACCTGTGCTTACAACTAAAATACGACCAGGACGAAAACCACACTGCTCTTCCTGAATCCGAGATTCGACTATCCGGCGGATCCTCCTCTTTAGAACCCCTGAATAGACCTTACTGGGAAGGCTAAGGAATGTGATCCCACGAGAGTTAGAACACACCCTCCGGTCCCCTTTTTTGAAAAGCGGGACCACCACCCCGGTCTGCCAGTCCAGGGGCCAGTCCGATATCCATGCGATGCTGCAGAGTCGTGTCAACCAAGACATGCCCACAGCATCCAGGGCCTTAAGGAACTCTGGACTGATCTCATCCACCCCCGGGGCCTTGCCACCAAGAAGCTTTTTGACCACCTTGGTAACCTCAGCCCCAGAGACAGTCCCCGGGCACTGCTTTCACAATGGAAGACGTGTCGGTGGGATTGAGGTTGTATTCCCTCCACCGGTCCAACACATCTGGAGTCGAGGTCAGCAGCACACCGTCGCACTATACACGGTGTTGACTGTGCACTGCTTCCCCCTCCTGAGACGGCGGATGGTGGACCAAAATCTTTTTGAAGCCATCCGCAAGTCGTTTTCCATGGCCTCTCCGAACTCCTTCCATGTGAGTGTTTTTGCCTCAGTGACTGCCAGAGCCGCAGACCGCCTGGCCTGCCAGTACCTGTCAGCTGCCTCCAGAGTCCCATGGGCCAAAACGGCTTTATATGACTCTTTCTTCAGCTTGACGGAATCCCTCACCGCTGGTGTCCACTAACGGGCAATGGCATTACCGCCACGACAGGCACCGATCACCTTACGACCACAGCTCCGATCAGCCGCATCGACAATAGAGGCACGAAACATTCCCCACTCGGACTCAATGTCCGCTGCCTCCTTCAGAACTTGGTCAAAGCTCTCCCGCAGGTGGGAGTTGAAACTCTTTCTGACAGGGGACTCTGCCAGACTTTCCCAGCTGACCATCACATTGCGTTTCGGTCTGCCAGGTCTGACCGGCATCCTCCCCCACCATAGGAACCAACTAATCCTCAGGTGGTAATCGGTTGACAGCTCCGCCCCTCTCCTCACCACAGTGTCCAAAACATGTGGTCGCAAGTCCGACGACACAACCACAAAGTCAATCTGCTGCCCAGGGTGTCCTGGTGCCAAGTGCACATGTGGACACCCTTATGCTTGAACACAGAGTCCGTTATAGACAATCCGTGATGAGCTCAGAAGTCCAATAACGATAAGGGGGGCCAGTCCCCCCAATCACACCCCTCCAGGTCTCACTCCAAGTCGCAGCCAACATGAGCGTTGAAGTCACCCAGCAGAACAAGGGAATCCCCCGAGGGAACACTCTCTAGTACTTTCTCTAAGGACTCCAAAAAGGGTGGGTATTCTGAACTGTCTGAACAGTAGAACCCGTCCCCCAACCCGAAGGCGTAGGGAAACTACCCTCTCGCTTACCGGTTTTAAACTCCAACGTGCAGAATTGGAGCCGGGAGGCAACAAGAATTGCCACCCCTGCCCGTTGCCTCTCATTGCCGGCAACTCCAGAGTGGAATGAAGTCCAGCCCCTCTTGAAAGGACTGGTTCCAGAGCCCTTGCTGTGCGTTGAGGTGAGTCCAACTATATCTAGCCGGAATTTCTCCACCTCACGCACCAGCTCAGGCTCCTTCCCCACCAGAGAGGTGACATTCCACATACTGACAACTAGCTTCTGTAGCCGAGGATCGGACCGCCAAGGCCTCCGCCTCTGGCCGCCACCCAGCTCACTTAGCACCCGACCCCTTTGGCCCCTCCTACGGGTGGTGAGCTCATGGGACGGGGGACCCACTACCTTTTCGGGCTGTGCCGGAGCAGGCCCCATGGGTGCAGGCCCGGCCACCATACGCTCGCCATCGTGCCCCACCTCCAGGCAGGGTTCCAAAGGGGGACCACGGTGACGCGAGTCCGGGCGAGGGAAAACGAAGTCCAATGTTTTTAATCTCATCAGGGTCTTTGGAGGCTATCTGTCTGGTCCCTCCCCTAGGACCTGTTTGTCATGGGTGACCCTACCAGGGGCATGACAGCCCCAGACAATTTAGCTCCTAGGATCATTGGGACACGCAAACTCCTCCACCACGAAAGGTGGTAACTCAGGGGAGGAAAGTTTTAATTCAACATGTAATACAAATATAATAAGATGAAAATTTTTAATCTAATGAAAAAAGTCAATGTTTTATGAGAATATTTTTTTAGAATAATCTTATGTTATTTTTGTTTCAAAAAAGTAATTTTATTTGCATAAAAAAACATCCATCCTTTTTCTATGCCGCTTATCCTTATTAAAGAAACAAATACATTATTTTTAAAAGTTGAAATATTAGGAGATGTATGGGAATAAAATGTATGGGAATAAAGTCATAGTAATAGTTGGGAAATTCAAAGGTTGGTTGGGGAAAAAAACAGCTGTAATATTACAAGAATAAAGTAAAAATATTACGAGAAAAAAAAAAACAGAAAAAATTTGCTACTAATTATTAAATTAATTATTAAAGTATATCTAATTTTATGAGGAAAAAAATGTAGTTTTAGTAGCACAGAGTTCTAATATTAAAAGAAACATTTTGTATTTTTTATAGTCAGAATATTTTGAGAAATAAACAAAAAAAAAATAAATGTAAAATATTTGGAAAATTAGGTTGGGGAAAAAGGTCTAATATACTAAAACAATTCCATTGGCTCATTTTGAGTGACATCACCAGGTTTGCTCTCATGTAACCGTAATAACTGAAATAATTACGCCTGCAAACAAATAATTCTGTTGTATGTTATTATTCTATTTCCCTTTCACTTGGTCACGGGTCCACAAAGGGCCATCACTGGGTCTTCATCCGGACTGAGGTCTGTCATTTGGTGATGGCTTCTTTACAAAATATCAAAGTGGGCCTTGCATCCTTTAATTTTTCATTAGTGGCCTCTGGAAAAAGTTTGGATAACCCTGATCTACAACAACGATGGCAAGAAATTGACCTCACTGTTTCAATACTTTTGGACAACATCTGGTAGTTAAACCTGCTGCTGTCCAACAGTTCTGAGTCACACTTCCCCATTACAAAGTGAAGTTATTTATGCCTCCTTCCCAACAGGCCACGCTCTCCAAGTCTGATTCGGCAAAAAACAGATTTCTTGGAAAGCTATGCTCTCCAAACCACCACCATGGCTTGGGTGGACTGGAGAACATTGGGTTCTTTTCTTTATAGGGAATGAAAGCCGCAACCATACACAAACAGAGAGACTTTGTGGAACAATAAAGTAAATTGTGAGGTGCGACTCCTCCTTAAGGATCCGCTAGCCTTCAGGGTAAAGCCGCATCCGTACCCAAGAGGTACGGTTGCATTTTCAGCCCTGTGTGGGCCAGATGGCGGTAACTGCACTAACAAAAACAATACTAAAGGGTCAAATGCAATCCATTCCGGAATGATGGTTGACATCCATTTTGTTTGTATTATAAAAAAAGATTTAAAGTCCAAATGATACTCTTTAAACGCGGGTGTGTTTTGACAACCCTGCTCATGGCAGGTGCTCCTCTGCGGTAAAGTCATATGACCAGAAGGAACATGTTCAAAACAACTCCACCACATATGCGCATGCACTTGAGGAATGCTCTGGTGTCAAATCCACTTTCCAGACCAATTCTGTTCAGGCAGCCACTGTTTTACTCGCTATCTCAATCAGTCATTTTTCAAATGTTATGCACATTTGACCTCTTCAAGTGTTGCATGCATGGGTGCAGCTCATTAAAAGAGAAACACCAACAGTAAACATCGCATGGCCCAAAGAAAGCACAGACTGCCTTAAGGCTGCTTTCTTCTAATACAATGCGTCAGAAAAACTTACTGTTAGCAAAGCATGGGCAGATTAGGTGGTAGGACTGACACGGCATCACAGTTGCTGACAGGTCACTTGGAAAAACATGGGTGACTGTACATCACTTTTTCAATCACACACAAAGATCAAACATAGCACAGCAAAGCCATGTGCCCCGGGCATGGGGGTTAAGGCAGGAAGTCAGGCAGGAAGTCAGGCATTAGACCTGTTTGACACCTTTAAGCCAGCCTGATGCTACAATGGATGGTCTTGATTTAAAAGCAGTGATGTGTGTGTGTGTGTGTGTGTGTGTGTATGAGTGAGAAAATTGATGGAGTGACATATTTCATGTGTGATTTAGTATATGATAGAGTTCAGGGGTGGGAACAAAACTGAAATAAAAGGGTGGCGGTGAAGGAGGAGATAGACAGAATTTTATGCTGCTCTGTACAGTTTTGAAGCAAGTTGGAAAATGAGTGACAAAGTTTTGAACACATAAGTGTTGAAATATTCTATTAAAATGTTTATTTTTACGTTTTAATATAATGAGAAACATTCATTCATTCACTTTCTATACCGCTTATCCTCATTACGATCACCGGTATGCTGGAGCCTATCCCAGCTGACTTTGGGCGAGAGGCGTTCTTGTAAAATTACAACTTTTTTCTTGTAAAATTATGAGTTTTAATCTTGTAATATTACAACTTTTTTTCTTGTAAAATTATGAGTTTTAATCTTGTAACATTACAACTTTTTTTCTTGTAAAATTACGACTTTATTTTCAAAATCTGATTTAAAATAATCAGATGTTTTTCCTAATACTCCAAATTAACACGCAATGCCTGAGACAGCTATTAACACAGGGGACTTGTGTAATCTTTGGCTTGGGTCAAAGGTAATATTAAAACTTTTTTTTCATGTAAAATTACAAAATTACAAAACAATTCTTGCAGGTTTCAACTACTACTGTACTGTATTTCAAAGGCGTAATGATATATGCATCAATAATGATAATCATAATAGCAATCTGGGCTGCTGGTGTTTGAGTGGGCAATGATGAGTAACTTTCCCTCTAAGCCAGTGGTTCTCAGTTATTTTCTGTTACGCCCCCCCAAGGGGCCGGAAATGTTGTCGTGCACCCCCCATTTGAAATACTATTGACAACTGATAATACCTATTTATTTATCTGTACTGTACAAACTAAACTTTAAACTGAAACCAGGAAAAATGCAACAGGATGGAGAGCTGTGACGAGTATTCAAGAGTCAAAAGGCATATTGAGTACTAATAAATTTGGACATATTGGCAGGTTTACACTAACACTGAAAGTACTCCCTGGTTCTCGCGCCACCCCCATGGGGCCCGCCCCACTATATAAGAACCACTGCTCTAAGCACAATCACGCATTGATCTTGTATTCTTGTGCACAGCAAATCCTTACACCGCAACACATAATTTATTTTGTACCATTTTGCAATGCAACTCCATGAGTGACCGGCGACAACAAGCGGTCACTCGTTGGTATGTATTTACTTAAGCAGCCAATCAATACAATCAATCATTAACATTCCGCTGTTTTGCAGGTTAGCGTATAGCTACTGGTGCAGGGGAGTTAAGGGAGCTAAAAGTATACATAATTAACAAAAATGGTAAAAAAAAAAAAAAGAGAAAAGAAATTGAAACTAAAATGATGTCTGCAACAAAATTCAGATCATGAGATAGTTTGATAGCTTGTTTTGTCTGAGGTGGACTACAAAGACTATCTTGTAAAATACGCCTTGCTAACTTTTTGAACCCACTCATATAAAAAATACCACGTAAAGGAAGTTGGACTAAGCTCAAGGTGATCTCATAATATGCTGATGATGCATTCAAGCGCACTATGTATTACGTATTGCGCCAAGAGGACAGCGACATGTCATCCAAGAGGTCACAAAAGGCTCCACAACAACATCCAAAGAACTGCAGGCTTCATTTGATTCAGTTAAGGTCAGTGTTCATGACTTCACCAAAAGATAGATAGATAAAAAAAACTGCCTGCATGGCAGAGCTCCAAGACCAAAACCATTACTGAATTAAAAAAAACATGAAGTCTCTTCTAAATTTTGGCAGAAAATATTTCGATGATCCCTAAGACCTTTGGGGAAAATACTCTGTTGTCTGACGAGGCAAAAATATAACTTTTTGGAAGGCGTGTGTCCCATTACATCTGGTGTAAACATAAAGCCGCATTTCAGAAAAAGAACATCATACCATACATAACAGTCAAATATGGAGGTGGTAGTGTGACGTTCTGCGGTTGTTTTTCTGCTTCAAGACTTGCTGTGATAAATGGAAACATGAATTCTGCTGTCAACCAAATAATCCTAAAAGAGAATGTCCGACCATTTGTTTCTGATCTCAAACTGAAACCAACTTGGGCTCTGCAGCAGGACAATGATCCAAAGCACACCAGCAAGTTCACCTCTGAATGGCTGAAGAAAAACACAACAAAGACTTTGGCCTAGTCAAAGTCCTGACTTGTATCCTATTGAGATGCTGTGGCGTAATCTTAAAAAAGCGCTTCATGTTTCATGCGGCGGAATTACAACAATTGTCCAAATGTGAAAGTGCCAAAATTCCTCCACAGCACCGTAAGAGACTCATCACAAATTATTGCCTGCCTGATAGGCAGCAGGCAGCAGTTTAAGGGGCAATCGCTTTTTCATATAGGGATTGGTTTGGATTTTTTTCTCCCTTAAAAATAGACCATTTCATTAAAAAAATTGTGTTCAGTTGTGTTATCATTGACTAGAAAACCTGAATGTTGTTAAGAAAAGGTACATGTCAGGTGGTACTCACACTTCCTGTGGTACCCAGGGACAAATGGTTCATCTGTTGGGTGAGGTGTCCCATCATGCTGGCAGGCTGCATGGACACAGTGTGGTCCATGGCTGGCGTGATCACTGCACCCTGGATGAACAGACAATCGGGTTGAGCAAAGAAATCAAGTATTTTAAGTGTGTACTGTATAAGGTATTAGTATTTGATTGGTTGGTTAGTAATTAGTTTTACTAAAGTTACAGTAATGATCCTGTCTGGTCCAGCCCTGCACACTGCCCAGTATCGATCCCGCGACCACACGCCACTGAATGACAGTTGAGCAAGCTACCCACTAGGCTAAAATCCTAGGCTTTCAACCCACTGACCAGCGCGGCTCTCAAGGCATCGGGGAGTAAGGCTTACTTAACGTACTAAGGTGGTAAAGTTACATACACGTGTCATGTCTGAGAATATTCTTATTCATTCAGATTAAGCGCAACCAGCTTGTTATGGTTATCTAAGAAAGTCTAATTGCAATCGATTCCATGTGCTGAGAAAACAGATATCACATTTTGAATTTACCTTAATTTAAACCTGAAAATTCAGCTTACAAAACAAAAAAAAACCCAGTAATAAAAAACAAAAATCAACCTTGCTACCCAAATGGACACAGGCCTGGGTAAGCACCTGGTGGCTAAGCCCTAAAAGGCAACATGGGTCTGTGGGTCATGGACATCCGATTTGGTGCTATGTAAACTGGGTGGTAGCTGAGGGTGTGGACCTTGCCCTATCCTCATCTGCACAACCTGGCCATAGGAAGGTGGAACATTACCAGTCTGGCATGGAAGAAGCCTGAGCTGGTCAGTGCTGTTGCTACATTAAAGAGGTATATATAGGATGTACTATTCATGTGGGTGAGTAATTCCCGGGGGGCGGCTCAATCAATGGAAATAAACACCGGCGAAGGTTGGTGGAACCTGCTCTGACGGAACGTGACGGAGCGCTCCCACCCCATTAGAAAAGTTAGCTAGGCTACATCAAAGTCTCATTAACTATTACCAATCACTGTCCATTTGTGTTTATTAACAAAGGATTTTTACATTTATTTAACAGATATTTTATTTACTAACTTAAAAAGCACACACGCTATGCTGGTAAAAAAATAAGTGTAAACTGTAAAAAAGTGCCTGTCTTGGCAGTAATCCCCAAACTCGTTAGTAGATGCTAATGCTGAGGGATGCCATTCCGTTTGTTTTTAGACTGTGGGTGGTCCCGTAGCAATGTGGCGTAGACAAAGAATAATAGGAGTGTAAAGGTGACTATAGGCCGGTGATCTAATTTCATTTCTCTAATAATGAAAAAAATATATTTAGAAAGTCCAAAAAATTCTTTATTTCGAATGTCAAAAATATTTTTTGTGCACTGACCATAAAAATATTTAATTTATTAACACTTGGTCCTACTTCACAGAAATTCACTTAGCTCGGTCTGGTTATGGAACAACCAATGTCAAAAACTACCAATAGAACATTGGCACTATTTTCAGGATCAATACACACTATTACCTACATAAATTATACTCCATAAAAAAAGGTCAATGCAGTATACGTTGCTGATGTATAAATAATACAAACTTGTGGGTCTCATCGATTGTCCCTACTTGCCCTCCTTCTCTTCTCCTGGTGCAATGTTCAGTATCCATCCATTATCTTCCGCTTATCTGAGGTCGGGTCGCGGGGGCAGCAACCTCAGCAGGGAAGCCCAGAGGTCCCTCTCCCCGACCACTTCATCTAGCTCTTCCCAGCGGATGCCGAGGCGTTCCCAGGCCAGCTGAGAGACATAGTCTCTCCAACGTGTCCTGGGTCTTCCCCGAGGCCTCGTACCGGTTGGACGTGCCCTGAACACCTCCCCGTTCGGGAGGCGTCCTAACCAGATGCCCGAGGCATCTCATCTGACTCCTCTCAATGCAGAGGAGCAGCGGTTCTACTCCGAGTCTCTCCCGGATGACAGTGCTTCTCACCCTATCTTTAAGGGAGAGCCCAGATCTTGTCCTTTCTTGGTGAGGGTAGGAACGTAGATCTAACGGTAAATCGAGAGCCTTGCCTTTTGGCTCAGCTGTCGTTTCACCACGACAGATCGGTGGAGAGTTCGTATCACTGCAGACGCTGCACCAATCCGCCTGTCCATCTCGCGTGTGATCCCACGATAGTTAGAACACACCCTCCAGTCCCCCTTCTTGAAAAGCGGTCTGTCAGTCCAGGGGCACCGAGCCCGACGTCCACACAATGCTGCAGAGTCGTGTCAACCAAGATACGCCCACAGCATCCAGGGCCTTACGGAACTCTGGGCGGATCTCATCCACCCCCGGGGCCTTGCCACCAAAGACCACCTCGGTGACCTCAGCCCCAGAGATAGGCGAACCCAACTCAGAGTACCCAGGCACTGCTTCCATGTTGGAAGGCGTGTCGGTGGGATTGAGGAGGTCTTCAAAGTATTCCCTCCACTAGTCTACAACATCTCAAGTCGAGTTCAGCAGCACACCGGCCCCACCATTCACAGTGTTGACTGTGCACTGCTTCTCCCTCCTGAGATGGCGGATGGTGGTCCAGAATCTCTATAAAGCCACCTGGAAGTCGTTTTCCATGGCCTGTCCGAACTCCTCCCATGTCCGGGTTTTTGCCTCAGCGACCGCCAGTGCTGCAGACCGCTTGGCCTTCCGGTACCTGACAGCTGCCTCCAGAGTGCCATGGGCCAAGACGGCCTGATAGGACTCTTTCTTCATCTTGACGGCATCCCTCACCACTGGTGTCCACCAACGGGTTCTGGGATTACCGCTACGACAGGCACCGACCACTTTACGTCCACAGCTCCAATCGGCCGCATCGACAATGGAGGCACAAAACATCGCACACTCGGATTCAATGTCCGCTGCCTCCCTCGGAACATGGTCAAAGCTCTATCGTAGGTGGGAGTTGAAACTCTTTCTGACAGGGGACTCTGCCAGGCGGTTTCCCGCAGACCCTCACAATGCGTTTGGGTCTGCAAGGTCTGACCGGCATCCTCCCCCACCATCGGAACCAACTCACCACCAGGTGGTGATCAGTTGACAGCTCCACCCCTCTCCTCACTCGAGTGTCCAAAACATGTGGTCGCAAGTCCGACGACACAACCACAAAGTCAATCATCGAACTGCGGCCCAGAGTGTCCTGGTGCCAAGTGCACATGTGGACACCCTTATGCTTGAACATGGTGTTCGTTATAGGCAATCCGTGACGAGCACAGAAGTCCAATAACAAGACACCGCTCGGGTTAAGATCAGGGGGGCCGTTCCTCCCAATCACACCTTTCCAGGTCTCACTGTCGCTGCCAACATGAGCGTTGAAGTCACCCAACAGAACAAGGAAATCCCCTGAGGGAGCACTCTCTAGTACTTCCTCTAAGGACTCCAAAAAGGGTGGGTATTCTGAACTGCCATTTGACGCATAAGCGTAAACAACAGTTGGTACCCGTCCCCCCACCCGAAGGCGTAGGGAAACTACCCTCTCGTTTACTGGGTTAAACTCCAACGTGCAGCCCTCGAGCCAGGGGGCAACAAGAATTGCCACCCCAGCTCGTCGCCTCTCATTGCCGGCAACACCAGAGTGGAATGAAGTCCAGCCCCTCTTGAGAGGACTGGTTCCAGAGTCCTTGCCGTGCGTTAAGGTAAGTCCGACTATACGCACCATCTCAGGCTCCTTCCCCGCCAGAGAGGTGACATTTCACGTACCGACAAATAGCTTCTGTAGCCGAGGATCGGATCGCCAAGGCCTCTGCCTTCGGCCGCCACCCAGCTCTTTTTGCACCCAACCCCTTTGGCCCCTCCCATGAGTGGTGAGCTCATTGGAGGGGGGACCCACGTTACCTCATCGGGCTGTGCCCGACCGGGCCCCATGGGTGCAGGCCCGGCCACCAGATGCTCGCCATCGTGCCCCGCCTCCGGGCCTGGCTCCAGAGGGGGGCCCCGGAGACCCGCGTCCGGGCAAGGGAAAACGAAGTCTAATTGTATAATTCATCATTAGGGTCTTTGGCGCCACTCTTTGTCTGGTCCCTCCCCTAGGACCTGTTTGTCATGGGTGACCCTACCAGGGGCATGACAGCCCCCGAAACTTGCCTCCTAGGATCATTGGGTCACGCAAACTCCTCCACCACGATAAGGTGGTGACTCAATGTTCAGTATGTTTTTCCCTAATGGGTGGATTAGAATGATAGAAGCTTTAACACAACAAAGAATACAAGGAGAAGTTGTTGCTCTTTCTCTCTCTCTCGTGACAGTTGCTCATCCCCACAAGGAACAACAACCACAACCAAAAAAAGCTCAAGCAGTTTGTCTCGAAGTACCCCGGAAATGTTCCTCAAGAGAATGCCTTCACCAGAAGAGCAGCCAAATGAGGAAACACCAAGAAAAAGGAATGCAGCGATCGGGACGAGTGCGCCAGCAAAGGACCAAATGTTGACGACACTTCTTTTTTTCACTCCTTTTTCAAATCATTCTATGATCACACAGACTGCACACTCATTATTGGAGGGGACTTCAACATGGTTCTTGATCCAAGAGTGGACAGGCTGAGTCGCAATGGAAATAATAGACAGGACCAATCCTCAGAGGTTGTTAAACAATACATGAAGGATTTTGGACTTTGTGATGCTTGGCGCTCTCACCATCCCACTGTTAAGGAGTACACCTTCTTCTCATCAGTATACCACTCATATTCTAGATTAGATTATTTTCTAACCAGCAGCACACTGATGAGTGATATATCTGAAACCAAAATTCATCCCATCATTATCAGCGACCATGCACCAGTGTCACTTACACTGTTAAGCAATAAGAACAGTAAACCACCAACACGAAACTGGAGATTGAATACATCATTGCTTGAAGACTCGGAATTTACCAGTTACTTCAAGAGACAATGGTCTCTATACATAGAAAAAAACAATTTACCAGGAACATCAGCGTGTGTTCTCTGGGAAACAGGGAAAGCAGTAATGCGCGGGAAAATAACTTCATTTTCCTCTCACAAGAAAAAGAAAGAGACATCCAAAATATCCGTTTTGGAGAGTAAAATGAAATCGTTAGAGGAGGCCTACTCCGTCTCTCAAGATGAACACACTCTAAACGATATAAGAAAAACCAAACTGGAACTTGAGGAAATATTAAATAAGAAAACACAATTCTTAGTACAAATGCTTTGCTTGGAGAACTTTGAACGTAGTAACAAATCTGGGACATTTTTGGCTAATCAATTAAAAACAAATAAAGAGAAAACAACTATCTACGCCGTTAAAGACTCAGCAGGAAATATCAGCCATGATCCTGATAAAATAAACTCTATTTTTAGGGATTATTATAAAGCATTATACACACCACAATTACACCCATCAGATGATGATTTAGATCAGTTTCTTAATAATTTAAATCTACCAATATTACAACAGAACCAGAAAACATCTCTGGACTCACCTCTATCTGTTGGCGAACTCCAGGAAGCTCTCCAGCTCATGCCTAATAATAAAGTCCCAGGCCCAGATGCTTTTCCTGCTGAATTCTAAAAAAGAATTCTGTACTACACTGGCGCCAACTTTCTACAAAATGTTTATAGAAATAAATGATAAAAATAAAATGCCTCCAACTATGAACTTAGCTAATATTACTCTCTTATTAAAACCAGATAAAGACTCCACACTCCCATCTAGCTGCCGCCCAATTTCCTTAATTAATGTAGATTTTAAAATAATCAGTAAAGCTTTGGCTAAAGGTTAGAGAAAATTACTCCTTTCATAATCCATCCAGACCAAACAGGTTTTATTAAAGGTAGACACTCCTCAACTAACACACAAAGATTAATTCACCTCATAGATTATTCTAACATACAGAATTTGGAAACTATTATCCTTTCTCTAAATGCAGAAAAAGGATTTGACAGGGTAAACTGCAAATTCCTATTTAGGACATTAAATACATTTGGGTTTGGACCAGGTTTTATTGATTGGATCAAAATATTTTATACCTACCCACATGCATGTGTGAGGACCAATGATCAAACTTCTTCAAGCTTTAACCTTCACAGAGGCACAAGCCAGGGCTGTCCGCTGTCCCCTTCACTGTTTTCCATATTCCATATTATCCAACCCTTAGCAGCGGCCATCAGACAACATTAAGAAATCAATGTTCTGTAACCTCTGCGCTCCAAAGTTATTATCAAAAATTTATAGTCTTAACAATAAAACAGAAGATTTAATACACCTACCGACTGCAAAATGAGAAACAGACCTACTCAGTAATTTGGATCAAAACACATGGATACAAATATGTTCAAATACATTTAAAATGATGAAAAACTTAAATCTACAGCTAATTCAGTTCAAAACTCTTCGTAGGACACATTATATAGGACAAAGGATGTTCAAGATGGGTCTCACAAAGTCAAATATTTGCTCACAGTGCACAAATAACGCTGTTGATAACTATATACATGCTGTTTGGTATTGTGCACCCCTCCGTGAATCACCACCTTACCGCGGTGGAGGGGTTTGAGTGCCCGAGTGATCCTAGGAGCTATGTTGTCGGGGGCTTTATGCCCCTGGTAGGGTCTCCCAAGGCAAACAGGTTCTATGTGACGAGCCAGACTTAGAGTGATTCAGAAGACCCCTATGAATAACACCAAGAGGAGTGACCGCACCTAGCTTGGACGTGGGATACCGGGGCCTCACCCTGGAGCCAGGCCTGAGGGAGGGGCGAGTTTTACTTAGATTCAAGGATAATTGAATGCTTTTATCAAACCATTTTTTTAGAGTAACCGTACTTTACTCTGACCTGCTTTGCAACACTCTATTCTGTACTACTCAACACAACACTTAATACTCCTTTTCCACTACGTTACTGTACTTTACCGTACTGTACCGTAATCTTGCATGCTCGCTGATATTGTACAATGCACTGCAACCATTCAGCCTGATGTTACTCCACAATACTCTATTGCTCTCTACTCCACTGGTTTCCCTTTCCTGTACTCCACTGTGCTCTACTATACCAACATGCGATTTCTATGCTATATGAGCTCATTCCTGATCCTGTCCATCCTGGTCACACCCAAATATACAGTATATGATGTCCATCCATCCATTCCTTTTTCTTTCGCTTATCGAGGTCGGGTCGCGGGGGCAGCAACCTAAGCAGAGAAGCCCAGACTTCCCCTCTCCCGGCCACTTCGTCCAGCTCTTCCCGGCGAATGCCGAGGCATTCCCATGCCAGCCGAGAGACTATGTCTCTCCAACGTGTCCTCCCCAGGAGGGCGTCCGGGAGGCATCCTAACCAGAAACCCGAGCCACTTCATCTGGCTCCTCTCAATGCGGAGGAGAAGCGGATCTACTCCGAGTTTCTCCCGGATGACAGTGCTTCTCACCCTATCTGTAAGGGAGACCCCAGTCACCAGATCCAGATGTTTGTGGTCTGTAAGACTAAAGGTGTCCAGTTGAAGATCTTCTTGTCCACCGAGCTGTAGTGTTACAAGTGTCGTTAAATGTAAATGGGTTCTTAGTTCTAGTGCATCTGGTTGATCAGTGTCTTGCTAATGGAATTTCCAAATATTATTGAATCTAATACTTCCCTCTATGTTCTTGTTTTTGAGTTGTTTTCCTTTTCCATGTTGTGTTTTGATGTGGTCTTTAGTATTTTTCCAAATCCTTGACGTCCTTAAAGCACTCTCGCTTCTGGTCCTCCATTTAACTTTATGAAAATTTTGCAGCTGGCGCTCCAAGCGCCATGGATCTTCCCATGCTTCCTCAGGTCACGTGCTTTCTTGGCAATTTCAGCGTTACGTTTTGTCAGATGCTAATTCATGTATACATTTGTTCCTTTCAGCTTCCTTCCCTGCTTCAGCAGTGCGACTTTGAATTTCCTATTTGTGAATTTAACGATGATGACGGGAGTAGTGCTATTCTTGCCATACAGTGGGATGCAGGTGTCGATGGTGTTGACGTCTACTTCCACTTCCTTTGAATGAAGAAAATTAACAAATTGTTGCTCAGCGGAAACAACATCTTCATATAATTCCTCTTTATTACAGACTGCTCTGATATGACCTGGGTTTGATCCTGAGCCCCATTACGATCACATCGTTCATTTGTTTGTTTTGATCCATGTCAATCCATGTCTTCAGTGACCTAAAAGCTATACCCGTATTGACCACTAGGGGTAGCTAGATTATAATAAAGAATATACATACAAGTGTCCATTGGGGAGAAGCATAGATAAATTAATGGGTTAAAACACAACAATCAGAACAGTCTAAAGAGTCTACCATGCTTAGGCTACATCTATCGCTTTAAGTTTGTAACCATACAACACAAGTAGTAGTAACTCATGTAAACGTACATGTGCATTTAAAGAAACACACGCACACACACAACTGCACTACACGACAATATCGGCGAGCATGCAAGATTACGGTATAGTACAGTAAAGTACAGTAAAGTAGTGGAAAAAGAGTATTAAGTGTTGTGTTGAGTAGTACAGAATAGAGTATTGTAAACCAGGTCAGAGTAGAGTACGGTTACTCTACAAAAATGGTTTGATAGAAGCATTCAATTATCCTTGAATCTAAGTAAAACCAAAAATATGCTATTTGGTAATAGCAGAAGAGATATTTGTGAGAAAATTTAAATTGATGGCAAGGAAATTGAAAGGGTAAATGAACATAAATATTTGGGTGTCATAATTGATGACAGATGGAGTTGGAAACCTCACATCAAAAACATACAACATAAAGTAGCAAGAAATACTTTAATACTGAATGAAATAAAAATTTGTCCTTGATAAAAAAAAAAAAATCACTACAAACACGGTATTGTTTGCTGGTGTTACCACATCTAACTTATTGTGTGGCGATATGGGAAATAACTACAAAAGTACACTTCACTCACTTAATGTACTGCAAAAAAAATCAATTGGGATAATGCATAACACTGTGTATAGAGAACACACCAATCCACTCTTTCAAAAATCACAATTATTAAAATTTGCTGATCTTATTAACCTTTAAACCGCTAAAATGATGCATAAAGCAAACAACAACCAGTTACCAAAGAATGTTATACAATTTTTCTCAACAAGAGAGGAGAAATATGATCTTAAGAATAAGCTTTGCTTCTTCCTACTCTTTTTGGACATGTGGAACTGTCAATTGTATTAAGTGATGTAATCCAATGTCATTTACATGCATGTTCAAATAAAATTAAACCATTACCATCACCATTTTCACTACTGTTACAATATACTAAACATAATCAGAAAAATTAAGCCACTTAAGAGATAAATAAGAGATAGGAGTGTAAGTAGGAAAGTGCACAAATTGAAACACAGTCTTACAGGTTATCAACACAGGTTATAGATGATGTTAGAAACGTACATTTTGGAGAAATATATGCTTCACCACTTTTAGTAGCTGATTGGTATTGGTACTTTTTTCTGTCTGCCCAATGATAAAGTCCATCATGCACCAAGAAAATGCAACATCTGATTGACAGAATTCTTTCTTTATTCTTTATGGTGAAAATTAAATGTATCGTGCTATACGTGGTAGTAAGGTAAAATATGTAATGGGGGAAAAGTCATAAAATAGAGGACAAAAGTCCTGCCAAGAAAGTCTGGCAGAAAGTCTTTGTGAGGACAGCAGCATGATGATTAAGGAGAAAGCAGATGGAGGTTGAGAGGAAATAAGAGAATGGAGAGAGGTATGGCAGAGAAAGGGAGATGGACGAAAAAAGACGCAGGAAGGAAGTAGTGCCTGGTACACTCTGAAACTGCCTTCATAATGGGAACATGTGAGCAACGGAAGAGGATTAATGCAGGTGTCAGGAAGACTTAAGGAGATTTGTGATTTAGATTTTCTACGTTTGTGAGAGAGGGAAAAAAAGCAAAAGCCAGTTAAATATATGCTTGTGTCCCCTCACAGACAGACCATAAAAGAAACTTATAGACGGACACAAATGACAAGGCACATATTAATTTGTCTGTGTGTGTGTTTCAGGAAAAACAATCATGATTAAGATGATATCATCTGTGTTTCTGTCGAGAGAATGGTCAATAACAGGACCCCGGGCTGTACCAGCGTTGATATACACTCAACCACCGGAGACAATGTACAGTAAATAAGAAATATTACATCCTGCAGTGTTTTTTTTAATGGCTGCCTAAAGACGTCTATCAGGATCGCTGATCAGTAACACATACTGTACTGTGCACACTAGGTCACCACATACTCAATAGAACAGTATTTTGCTCATTCAATATGTCCAACTCCTAATAAGCTCTCACACTGGCCTTGGGCTATTTGGTACTGCAGTACTGTGTAGTATTGGAAAACGCTCATTTAGGAGTGGACCGTAACATCTATGTTAACACGAGACAAACGAGTACAATCAATTCCTGTATCTACACCCACCACTGTCTAGATTCTCACCAGTGTGATGCTCGATATTGGCTTTCTTACTGATAGCCGATATTGTGCAACACGTCATTACCAATACCGATACCAACAGTAGCTTGGATGAGTGTTAGATGCCTAACACTCATCCAAAATTGCATATTTACAATCCAATGGCTAAACTTGGAAATAAATCCAGACCGTAGACCTATAGTGAAACTTCAGTTAGTGTACAACTGTTTAGAGTGTATTTTGGTTTACGTTAAAACATTTGCCTTGGTTTGCATACGTTTACGTGTGTTTCCAAGTGGATCTCGCTACCACATCCCCATAATGTCTTACCTAAGTAATCTTAAATGTTCTTTTATATCTTTCGGTTGGTATTTGTATGTATTTATATGCAATTTGAATTGTTTTCTGCATGTAAAATTACAAAAACAGCGGTTTGTGTTAATATTTTTGGGTCCAGAATGGATTATTTGGAATGACATAATTTATGGGAAAAATGTATGTGGTTAGAGTACATTTCGAACGTCCTGGAACAGATTGACGCTAACCAAGATTTCACTATACTAAGCAAGCTTGTTGCTGTGTGGCAAACATCATCACTTTTGTGACAATACCATTATCAGTAGAAAAAAACCCAATACCAATATGAACCAGTATCTAATTCACTCAGTCTGTTTGATGTCATCACCAACAGCCTTCTTTGAAAGCACCTTCGCCTTTCAACATTGATCGACATAATCTTCACCCAACTCTAATGGGTTTTCCGATCAGTCATACGTCACCCTTCCAGGAGAATGAAAAGAAAGTGTTATTTTATTATATTTTAGTTTGCTGCATTACAAAAAAAACTGCTGCACATTAACAGAACTAAAAAGCCAGCATTTCAAGAAATGCTCCAAACGTTTTACAACAATTACACAACATTACAAAGTAAAAGATTATTATTTTTTTATTGTTACTCCATTTTATAAAATTAGTGGTTTAATAATATTGTTTAGTGTCTATCTGTGGGTCAATAACGATTTCAAAATGCAACTGCATTGTTCTATTATTGTTAAAATCTTGTCTCGTTTTGTTTTCGTAAACCCAATGTCATGTCTCAGCTTGTCTTGTCATGTCATGTGACACCCCTAATGTCCATTAAATATTTTTAATAAGGCAATTGTTTGTCAAGTTTTTTCAGGGCACACTTCTCCTCTATTACATTACAGTATGATGCAAAACTACTAGATGACTTCCTGACTTGGAGTCATTCTGTATTTTTAGTATAATACATGGTCACGGTTGTCATTAATAACGTGTGGGAGGAATTATTGAGTTACATCACACTTCACTGCTTCCCACCCAGGTTGGGGGCCTGCGCAATTGTGCGAAGCCCAGCCTTGGTCCAAATTGCCTCATGTGCACTAAATGAAAATGTTCTCGTCGGTTGAAAGCACAAACTACATAATTGCTGCTAATTAGGTTTATGTTCCAAACAATATATAATTGATTATAAAAATGCAGAATGAGGCCATCTGCATCTAAAATCATAAAAACAGTCATTCTCGTGTTTTATAGGGTTCAGGTAATAGCTAACTGTAATGACATTAAAATATAAAATTAAACAGGAGGTACACTATATCTGAAAAAAAACCTTCCCATAGGTATCCTCTGGTGACATTTACATAGTTTTTTATGACGACTTTGCTATACTTTGATCAGTATCCAAAAGGTGGGGCACAAAACCAGTAAATTTTGATCACTCGTCTACCACTATTGCTGCAGGTGAAAACGCCTGTGGGGTGTCTACTCTATCATTGCTTCAAATGTTCACTGATGTATCGCTACCTGCTCACTCTGGAGTATCAGTAGCCTGAAGCCACATGGACAATCTAACACCATAAACTATTATTTGGCCAAACCAAAGAGAGAGGTAAGGCTGCACACTGCTATGCTACACCAATACATGCACATCGTATAGCTATTAGGCTAGATGTGCATTGTCTTAAGTCTTAATGACCAATTCCAATTCTGATATAGTTGCTACATCAGTTTTCTTTGGACTGTTTGCATCTACAGTGCCCTCCAGAACTGTTTGAAGATTTGGGTTTGCCATCAAAAGATGAACATGAGACCAGAGAGCAACAACTTAGAAGATAGCACTTTTTGTTTGAATCCCATCTGTTTTCATGTGAGCAAATATATTGCAACATGTGATATGTGTTTTATTTCTCAGGTGTGTCCAATTACATGCTTATTCAATCAATAAATACCACTCAGTTTGAGATTGGGAAGTATAGGTTTTGCTTGTGTAGACTGCATTTAGAAGTGAAAACAACATGAAAACCAGAAAGCTGTCTATGTGGGAAAAACAGGCAATTTTATCAGAACCATTGCACAATGGTGGAACATTGGTCTTCTTTGAACCTGAAGAAGAAATAAACCACTGGACCTTCAGTGGGCAGAAGTGAATGTATTAATATATACTCTTCATAGAAAACCTGATGAACAAATCCCAATGGCTAAACCAGAAGATGCAAACCATTCATTAGCAAGAACAAAAAAAAATGTTAGCTGGAATTTGCCAGAAAGTCGCGATGAGCCCCAAAAAATCCGATACAAAACTTTTATGAATTGATGAATTTGTGAGGCTCATCCCTGTACTTTATTTTGGCAAATTCCAATAAATTCAAGCATATCCAACAACTTGATATCAGTATTGTTTAGTATTGGTCAGCAAGAATGTAAACAAGAAGAACATTCATTATGCACAGTAATTACTGAAACCATGATAACAAACTAGGACTGTCAAATGATTAAAACAATCAGATTAATCACAGTTTTCAAATGAATCATTAATGCCCCTCACTATTTGCAATTATGTCTGAAGTATGCCAATTTTGTTGAAACAGGACAGAATTACTTATATTTATTTGTATTGGTATATGTATAGCTCAGGGCAAACGGACTGGCAATATTGTACGAAAACTGGGACATTGTACAAAAACCAAGGAAAAAGTATGATTAAAATTTCCAAACAAAACCTGAAACATAACAGCTGGGGCGTATGAAAACCAAACTAAGACTGTCATAATACCACAACAGACTGATCTTTAAACATTTTTCTTAGCCTTTTTTAAAATGCATGTCTTTGTGAGGTGTAATAGGGCCAATAAGGACAACTCTTTGACAACACAGAGAGACATATTCATATCCTCAAGAATGTCCAACATGACCAAAGTTGTTCCCATGATTCCTACAGTCTAACAATGTGGTGCTTGTGTAGTATACATGAAAGATCACCCCTGTGTCACTCACCACAATCCGGCGTTAGCTTTTCATCGGCAGGTTTTACTGTTCATGTTCTTTACAAATCAGTTTTGGGCGCTTGCTTTTGGTCCTGTGCTGAAGTACAACATCTGCAAATGATTGACAGGCAAGACAGATAGCCAACAGTACAAGCTTTTGCCCACCTGGAAGGTTTATACTAACAAATCCACACCGCAAAATTACTCAGTGATGACACAACATTTGTTGGCTTTTTTCCAGTATGTCTATGCATGACCTGTGCACACATTTAACCATTTTCTTTCTTGTCTTTTATTCAAGCAGTGTAAAACCACACTCGTAACCACCTTTGTTTGCAGACTGTGGACGGAGAATCCGCCCTCAGGCACATATTTACTCCGAAAGGGAACCAGCATGCGGGAGATTTTACTATAATCCGCAGCATGAATCTCCCTCATAGAAAATAAAGTGCTATGGCTCTTTCACAACTGCCAAATATCTAGACTGAGTACAATCATGCTTTTGGTATGCGTGAAACACATACTGTATATACAGCACTGTGAAAAAGGTATATATGCAGTACATACATACAAACATGCATACGCACACACATATATATCAAGAGTGTCCAGAGTGGGTTTTTTTTTTTTAAGGAAACTAAAAAAACAACAGAAGCAACTTTTCTAAAATCAAGTCAAAATACTACACAGAAAAATCTTAGAAGGAACACCATAACTTTATCTTAATCTTGTCATTTTAGTAGTATTAAAGCTAAATATTCCATTCCATTTTCCTCAGCTTATCTGATCCAGGTTGTGGGGGCAGCAGTCTCAGTAGGGAAGTCCAGACTTCCTGGTCTCCGGCCACCTTTTCCAGTTCCACTGGGAGGACCACCCTCCCAGGTGTTCCCAGGTCTTGGGGTCATGTAAGACATAATCCCTCCAGTGAGTTGGAACACCTCAGCAGGGAGGCATCCGGACTAGATGCCCGAGCCACCTCAAAGGGCTCTTCTTGATGTGAAGCTCCACTCTGAGCTCCTCTTGGATGGCCGAGCTCCTCACTCATCTTTTAGGGTGAGTCACACATATAATATTCTGCACCACTTTCATCTATTTATTGTGTGAATGGTGGAGCATTCATTCAGAATTGCCCTTGTTGGCACTATTACATCACACAAATATTCACACACATATAGTATTCTGCACCACTTTTAATTTATTTATTATTATTTTGTGAATGCTGTGAGCATTCACACATATAATATTCTGCACTACTTTTTGTCTATTTATTATCATTATTGTGTGAGTCACACGTATAGTATTTTGCACCACTTTTCATCCACTTTTCATCCAATATGTGATTGAGGAAAAATTAATTCAGGAAGTGTCTCCAAGGTTTCCACGGAGACGATGCAATTATGCCTACCTAAATACTGAACAAGTTCTCATCTTATTCCAGACAATCTACACTTAATATGAATAAATAATTATTTAAGATGTACTGTTTGATGTAGTGAGTTGTGTGAACTTCAGAATTGTCATTCAGGTTGCATGTAGCATAGCACTGCCAACATTGCTAGCGTTGCTACCATGCTAACATTAGCATAGCATAATTTTTAGCTGTTTTCATTGGAAGACACATTTATACTAGTATGCTAGGTGATCGCATTAAAACACACACTGCAACAGATGTGTGTGCATGTGTGTAATGATGAGCTAATCGTAAACAAAACGGCTCTTTGAAATGAATGACGAAAGCCGACTCCTGTCGCAGGGAACCGATTCCTTTGTCCTCTTCTTTTTAAATGTGTCCTACTCCACCTTTTTTTGACGGCTAACTACTCCCACACTTTTCCAACTATTTTAATCAGTGATAGATCAAAATGTTCGGCTCGTTGGAGCATTGCTAGCATTTAGCAGTGTAGTAGGATTTTGAACTGTTTTCAGAGAAAGATACATTTATGTTATTATTCTGAGTGTTAGCATTCTAGCGTTAGCATGCTACCATTTCCACCGACAGCGACATGTGTGAGTGAAGAAGGATTAGAAGAAGAAAAGATACACAAAGTGTTTCCAAGATTTCCATGCAGAGTATGCAATAATGCCTACTTAAATACTGAGTGAATGTTCATCTTATTACAGACACTGTACACTTGTAAATAGTAAGCTGCACTATTTAGTGTAGTGAGTCACACAGGTGTGAACTCCTGAGCTACAATTGAGGGTGCCTGCAGTAGAGCATGGGTGTTAGCATGCTAGCGACAGCATGCTAACATTGCCATCAACAGCGGCGTCTCAGTTCCGGCAACACCATAGCCAGCATTCACACGCAATTTCTCCCAAAATTGCACAGGTCTATTATATATATATATATATATATATTTTAACTATATCATAATATATGAGATGCAGTTTTTTTTGACATCTTTTACAATGTTTTAAATATAATAATAATATTTATATAATAATAATAATAATTTCAATGTTATTTTCATTTTTCAGTATAATTACAAAGTTTGGATACCTCTGGTCTGTAGTGTCCCAACTATAAAATAACCACTATCCATTTTTGTGTGGATGCTTTGTCTGGGTACTCTGCTACTGGTAGTTCTAATACTTCAGCATTTATCATTTATCACAGTAAACCTCAAATTTTCCGTCGACCAAAGTGATTGACCATGTACAGTATGTCAGAAATGGTTGACTCATCAAGAGGGTCATCTTAAAGAAGCTACCATGGTAGTTTATTCACATCCTGTGCTAAAGTGTCCCTGTTTTTCTTTAAACTTGCACGACTCTAAATTGTTGGCTTATTGTAAAGAGCTCTAAATTCTTGGCTAATTTTCTGTAATTCAATGAGATGCTGGCAAGCTTTTTGTGTTCAGGGCCTGCATGGTAGCACACACGCGGTCCATAAAGGGAGACAGCTTGGTAGCTATTGTAAATTCATGGCTTGTGATAGCCAGGGTTCACGCCAACCAGCCGTTTGGTGTCAGCTGAGTCACAAAAACACTATGGGGGTGTGGCCGTGGGGGCAGATATGGCCACAAAGCTTTTTTTTTTTTTTTGCTGCTGGCATCAAACACTGAAGATGCACTGCACATTGTCGCTCCTGCCAACATATTCATGTAGTCTCATGACTAAAGTTGGAAGATGGACAGCAGACAGTCAAATGCTGGATGGGCCCACACATATGGTGACACATAGACACACAAACAAGAGCAGTTACATCATTGATGGTCCTTCTTGCATTATCACATGGAAAAACAAACTATTTGTCGTATTGTGCAATACAAACATGCATGCACCACCTACAGTGGTGTGAAAAAGTGTTTACCTGGTCCACGAATTTTTTTGCATGTGTGTCACACTTAAATATTTCAGATGAAAGAAATGTAAAGTTATTACTCAATGACAACACAACTGAACACGAAATGCAAATTTTAAAAGACAGTTTTTATTATTAAGGGAGAAAAAAATCCAAAGCTACATGTCACTGTGTGAAAAAGTGATTTTACCCTACACCTAATAACTGGTTGGGCCACCCTGTATCAACAACTGCAATCATAACTTGCATGAGTCTCTTAAAGCGCTGTGGAAGAATTTTGGCCCATTGATCTTTGCAGATTTATTGTAATTCGGTCACAATGGAGGCTTTTCCAGCATGAAGCACCTTTTAAAGGTCATGCCACAGCATTTAAAAAAGATTCAGGTCAGGACTTAGTCTTCATCTTCTTTTTCTTTGGCCACTCAGAGGTGGACTTGCTGGTGTGGTTTGGATCATTGTCCTGCTGCAGAACCCAAGATTCTTCAGCTTGAGGTCACGAACAGAGCCTTCAGGATTTTTTGGTAGACAGCAGAATTCTTTGTTCCATTAATCACAGCAAGTCTTCCAGGTCCTGGAGCAGCAAAACATCCCCTAACCATCACATGCCTTCCAAAATGTTTGTCTCATCGGACCACAGAGTATGTCCCCCAAAGATGTTGGGGATCATTAAGATGTTTTCTGGCAAAATTGAAACCAGTCTTAATGTTTGTTTTATACGGCAGTGGTTTTGGTCTTGGAACTCTGCCATGCAGACCATTTTTGCCCAGTGTCTTTCTTATGGTGGACACATGAACACTGACCTTAATTGAGAAAAGTGAGGCTTGCAGTTCTTTGGATGTTGTTGTGGGGTCTTTTGTGACCTCTTGAATGAGTCGTCGCTGCGCTTTTGGAATCATTTTGGTTGGCCGGCTGCTCCTGGGAAGGTTCACCACTGTTTTGGCATTTGTGGATAATGTATCGCTGTGGTTCGCTGGAGTGCCAAAGCCCTTGAAATGGCTTTACTACCTGTTACCTGTTCAACTTGAACTCAGGTGTGTTTTAAGGGGGCAATCCCTTTTTCCACACAAGGTAGGTTTGGATTTTTCGCTCCCTTAATAATAAAAGCTTTAATTTAAAAACTGCATCTTGTGTTCAATTGAGATGTTTTTGACTAATATTTACATTTTTTTGATGATCCACAACATTTAAGTGTGGTGAACAAGCAACAAAAATGAGAAATCAGAAATGAGGCAAACACTTCTTAGTTCATACCACTGTTTTTTACTGACAACTCAAATTAAAATAGGGCTTTCAATGGATTAAAATCTGTAATTGTGATTAATCACATTTTGTTCATAGTTAGAAAACAGGTTTTATCTGTAATAACTTGACTAAACATACTCCGGTGGTAATTCAACTCACATCGACAGTAGATAGAAATAACTTCGATCATGTCAAGAGAGCCATCTGTCAGGGCTTTGAGGCTAAACTCAAAATATTAAAAATATGCCCTTTTCTTTCTTCGTTTCTGCTCAATATTTGTTCCTGCTTGTAGTTCAACATTACCTGCAACACTGCTGTGTTTACTCAAACTACAGTATGGGGTGAAGGTCAAACGTGACATGCGAATGTTTATTGCGTGTCAAAAAAATTGTGCCGTTAAAGGGAATTTCCTTTAAATCGTAACTTTGAAAGCCCTAGTTAAAAAGTATGTCTAGTGTATAAAATGGCATTTTTTTTCATTCATCCTTTATTTCTGTTCATTCTCAATCATCCGAACACTAAAACAACTTAACACAGTACTTCCACACCGCATTTACCTACATTTTGTAAGTAAATGCATACTATTGTAACAGGATTACTTAGGTTATTGTGATTCCACTTGTTCTAACGCTGGTTGGATTCATTGCTCAATACCCACATGCTGTAGTGTATGTATATAGCCTGCTGTGGACCATGCAACTGGTGGAAAACACTCACTGAGTTAACCAACTCATGATAACAATGCTATTACATTTATACAATACAGTTATTCAGCATTTATTATTTTTGTTTTTTTGGAGTAGAGATTTTCCATACAGTTCTAACCTTGGTAATTTTTCAAATCAAATTCCATAGTCCTCCATACTTGTGTAAGAAATCTGGATTTTTCACAGAACTGACCCGTTTAGGTTTCATATTGTATGTTGACAAAAGTGGTCAGCCATTTTTAATAATAAGAACAACACGGTGGACCAAAATTTGATGAGTTGATGATCTTAGACCAGAGTCGCCCAAACTATTGGATAAAAGGCTGCATGGGCCCCTTAATGGATATGTCAAAAAGTTATTAATGTTTCATGAAAAAAATGCAACTGATCTTTGTGATATTGCTGAAAAAGAGTAATATTAATATGAACTTTGGTATTCGCTCTGTGTTCTCAAATTTCTGCTATTTCTTTTATTTCACCAAAATTTGAACTCGCTGTTGAAATAACCTTAGTAACTTTTCTTTTTGTGATATTATGACTTTATGACTACGGAGAGATGCAGCGTAAGGTGAAAGTAAAGGTGGCAAAGGCCAAACAAGGGGCTTATGATGACTTGTATGCTAGGTTGGACAGCAAGGAGGGAGAGAAAGATCTATACAGGTTGGCAAGGCAGAGGGACAGAGATGGGAAGGACGTGCAGCAGGTTAGGGTGATGAAGGATAGGGATGGAAGGGTATTGACAGGTGCCAGTAGTGTCATGGGAAGATGGAAAGAGTACTTTGAAGAGTTGATGAATGAGGAAAATGAAAGAGAACAAAGAGTAGAAGAGGTGACTGTTGTGGACCAGGAAGTAGCAAAGATTAGTAAGGAAGAAGTGAGGAGGGCATTGAAGAGGATGAAGAATGGAAAGGCACTCGGTCCTGATGATATACCTGTGGAGGTATGGAAGTGTCTAGGAGAGGTGGCAATAGAGTTCCTGACCGGGTTGTTTAACAAGATCTTAGATAATGAGAAGATGCCTGAGGAATGGAGGAGAAGTGTGCTGGTGCCCATTTTTAAGAACAAGGGAGATGTGCAGAGTTGTGGCAACTACAGAGGAATAAAGCTGATGAGCCATACAATGAAGTTATGGGAAAGAGTAGTTGAAGCTAGACTAAGGGCAAACGTGAGCATTTGTGAGCAGCAGTACGGTTTTATGCCAAAAAAGAGTACAACAGATGCAGTATTTGCTTTGAGGATGTTGATTGAGAAGTACAGGGAAGGTCAGAGGGAGCTGCATTGTGTTTTTGTAGATCTGGAGAAAGCTTATGACAGGGTGCCCAGACAGGAACTGTGGTATTGTATGAGGAAGTCTGGAGTGGCAGAGAAGTATGTTAGAGCGGTGCAGGACATGTACGAGGACTGTAAGACAGTAGTGAGGTGTGCTGCAGGTGTGACAGAGGAGTTCCGAGTGAAGGTGGGACTCCATCAGGGATCAGCTCTGAGCCCCTTCTTGTTTGCTATGGTGATGGACAGGCTGACGGACGAGGTTAGACAGGAATCTCCATGGACTATGATGTTTGCAGATGACATTGTGATATGTAGTGAGAGCAGGGAACAGGTGGAGGAGAAGCTTGAGGGGTGGAGGTTTGCCCTGGAAAGGAGAGGAATGAAGGTCAGCCGCAGCAAGACGGAGTACATGTGTGTAAATGAGAGGGACCCAAGTGGAAGAGTGAGGTTACAGGGAGAAGAGATAAAGAAGGTGGAGGATTTTAAGTACTTAGGGTCAACAGTCCAGAGCAATGGAGAGTGTGGAAAAGAGGTGAAGAAGCGTGTGCAGGCAGGCTGGAATGGGTGGAGAAAAGTGTCGGGTGTGATGTGTGATAGAAGAGTTTCAGCTAAAATGAAAGGAAAGGTGTACAAAACTGTGGTGAGACCAGCGATGTTGTTTGGTTTAGAGACAGTGCCGCTGAGGAAAAGACAGGAGGCAGAGCTGGAGGTAGCAGAGATGAAGATGCTGAGGTTCTCTTTGGGTGTGACCAGGATGGACAGGATCAGGAATGAGCACATCAGAGGGACAGCACATGTTAGAGGTTTTGGAGATAAAGCCAGAGAGGCCAGACTGAGATGGTTGGGACATGTCCAGAGGAGAGATAGTGAATATGTTGGTAGAAGGATGCTGAGTTTTGAACTGCCAGGCAGGAGGCCTAGAGGAAGACCAAAGAGAGGAGGTTTATGGATGTAGTGAAAGAGGACATGAAGGTAGTTGGCGCAAGAGAAGAGGACACAGAAGACAGAGTTAGATGGAGGCAATTGATTCGCTGTGGCGACCCCTGAAGGGATAAGCCCAAAGGAAAAGAAGAAGATGACTTTATTCCCCAAATATTTTGAATTTATTTCCACAACCTTCTACCTATTTATCCAAACAATTTTAAAACTTTCATTTTGTTTTGTTTGTTTCCCATATTATTACAACTTTTCATATTTCAACTTTATGTTAACAAAATTAATTTTTGTAAAAATTGCAGCTTTTTTCTTGTTAGACTATTTTCTTTTTTGTTGTAAAATTAGAACTGTTTTATTTGTATTTCAAATTTGTTCTGGTAAATGTCCTTCATTCACATAATATATTGACTTTATTCGGTTAAATTACGATTTTTTTTCTCATTAGATAAGTTATTTATCTTATATTTTTGACTTATTCTTATAAAATTACTGATGATGTTTTATTTTTTAGCTTTCTTGTTAAATTATATTTGCAGTGTGCCGCGGGCCAATAAAAGAAAAAAAAAAGCCAGCTGCTCGCTGGCAAAATGGCCCCTGGGTCACCCTTTGGACACCCTCGACTAAAGCGTTTGTCAACATAAACCGGGTCAATTTAAACAGGCTCTATTGTAGTATGCTACTACTACATAATGCTACTTGGCCTTCATACTTAGCTTGCACTTCAGTTTATGCAATAAAACGAAGCGTCAGTAGCGGCTTAGACTGTAGTGATGTATGTAGTGAAGCATCAACACCCACATGGTCAGAAACTCCTGCTGAAAGAAGACTGCAGCCTATTCTGCCGTCCCTCGCCACATTCATACTCACACTTGGAAAATAATACAGCCACAGTGGGACACATTTCTCTTTTGAATGTGTTCCGAATGGTTGGATTTCAAAAAGCCGGCAATGCGCTCGCGCCTCGACTTGGAGTGATCCTGCAGCAGATGGATCACACAGGTAGAATTCGAGTTCTTCACAGCACCTCTGATGATTACTTTTTTCACAAGAAAATATTTTAACTGGCAATTTTCCACAGGCCAAATTGCATTCCCACACCACAGTTTTAGAGCAGCTACTTTCTTCTTCTTCTTCTTCGTGTAGGGCATTATTGCAAATTAGGCTATTCAGGCTATCTAGGCTTTTAAGATTCAGCTTTGAATTAGTCAATAAACTTGCAAAAAAAAACAATTTCATGTGCTTTAGGTCAAAATGTGGGTCCCAGACAGCTATGATAGTAAATACTTTTTGTGATCAACTTGAAAGGATATTAGGGAATCAGACATTCTGCTTTTAATGATTCACATTTAATGAATGAACTAAACGCACCGGAGAACAAAGTGCAATGGATATGCTTTAGGGAGACAGAAAAGCCACGGGAAAAGCCTCAGGCGAAAGGATTTAAAACCTTTATGGAACAAAACAAGAACACTTATGCCACTTGGAGCCATGCTTCCAGTTGCCATTGATGTTTTTCTTTCTCCTTCATACTGGGGCTTTTCTAGCATTACTATTATTCTTTTATTTGTTGTATGCAAGTTTAAGGGTACTAAGACTCTATATATTGATTCACTTAATTAAAACCAGAATATTCAATCCCTTAATAATGTATATATAAAACCATAACACCGTATATTTTTATTACTACCTTTTACCTAATTAGGTATTATATTATGCATTATTGTGATCTATTATTGCACCACAAATTGAAAGTGAACTGTTACATACAGTATTTATTTATGCGTGTCCATTCGCAGCTTGCACCTCTTTTTTTTTGGTCCAACAACAACAGCAGTAATTTTACAAGAATAAAATCAAAATATTAAGCGGCAAAGTTGTCCCCCAACTATTGGCACAAATTTGGAGGCATAAATTTAAGAGTTCTGAGACTTGAGCGATGAATCAATCTGTGATGCAGCTCCGGTCTAATGGTAACACTAGCAAGGTTCTACTTATATTTCCGTAAGAACTGGTAAGAAGTCACTGTAAGAATGCGCCCTGTGATTGACTGGTGACCAGTCCAGGATGTTGTTCGCCTATCGTTCAGCGCTGGCTGGGACGGGTAACAACTTTGGACGCATTAATGGAAACCTCAAGGAAACCATACATTGCTCAAGTAGTTTGTCATGGGCAGTTATGGTGTGAATGGCAGAGTACTTACTGTAGGTTGCATAACATATGGTTGATGAGGCATCCATGATGTACTCTGTACCTGGGAGAAAAATACAAAACAATCATGGCAAATTAGGCAATGTCATTGACAAATATTAGATTTGGCCTGAAATTTACTTAACTGACTCACAAAAAGCATGTCGAGATTCCAAATGAAGTCATGATTTCAGTTGTCTCAGGAAAGATACAATTTGGACCCAATATTTCTGAGGTGACTGACCTTTCAAATGTATGCCAAGTAAAATGCATTGTCACTAACATGGTTGACACACTGATAGTATCAATCACTTGGAGGAATAGAGGAGCAAATTGAGCTTTGATTTGCAGGAGAGAAGACTTTGACAGCTTTGTAGCAGGCGAACACAGGCTGGCCACTGATCCTGCTAAAATGATTTGATCAAACAAAAACAAACATGGAAGAATCTGAGCTAAGAGCAATAAATCCCCTGAGCCAACCCAAACTCATGAATTGGATGCGTACCTAAACAAGCATGATGCACTATGAAATTAAGCCAAATCTATTTGCTCATGCAGGCAATGTTTGCATTTCCCCAGCTCAACTGAAGACACACAATGAACAGGTTCATCCTAACATTGCATTCTGATGAAAGTAACATTTCACAAGCAGCAGAGGATTATTTAGAGTTAACTGGATTGTATCAATATTAGTGAAAAATAACTTGACTTACCAAAGTATACAACTGCTGTAATAAATACTACTACTAATAAATTCAAGAAAACAGTTAGAGGAAGTGCAAATCTTTGTGAGTAGCAGTGTTTCTTGAGAATGTCTAAAAAATCATTAAATTCATTTTTAATCTTTGTATGTGCATCTGTTCACCTATCTAAATTATCTGTGTCCATATCTCTCAGAGTCATATCATACTCGGAGTGGGCGGACCATAAACTGGAAGTGGGTGTGGTTTAACCAGAAATGGGTGGGGGTTACACTGGTACACTACTATAAGTATGAAATGTAGATGAATTAATGAGAAGTTGCTATATTTATTTAAAACTATTTAACAACCAACTTACAGAACAGCGTCAAAATTGAGATTCAAATTGTAATTGTAATTGTGCGTGTAAGTGAGCTGTATAACTTAATTCCTTATTTGAAGTTGGTGATTCATGCAAACATCCAGTCATGGCAAACACGGAAATAATCTGTCAGCCTTGTTCACTGTATCTTTCTCATAAGCACCAAGTTCAGTACTACAAGCGGTTTTCCAACTGTCGGTCAAGACTGCCATGATGTTCCAGTATGATTACAATCAATCAAGTGCAAACTCAATGTCTTAAAATAATAACACTTGTAAAAATGTCCAGAACCTGTGTTGGCCCAAGCTGGTTATTTTAGGGTTATGTATGGTTTAATGTGAGTGAAAGATGTTGCGTTCAAACCCAGCTTTCTACAACTTGGCTTATGTTATTGTTGGAAACAATGAAGTTGATTACCAAGTCAACTATGAAGTGTTCTAGCGGATTTTATCATGTATTTAGACCGGTGAAGTGAACCGGGCTATGGCTCGTTTGCTGCACAGAGATCTTGGTTATTGACCACTTCTTGTCAAGTTTTATGATCACAGCTGTTTTTCCAAGAAACAGAGCCAATCATCACAGTTGCCCAGCAGAGTTCCAGAACCCTCCTGTTGGCTTGGTTGATTATTCAGCCACAGAAGAACAAGAATGGCTTTTATGGGTGTTTGTTTTCAATTGAAATTATCTTGACAGAGGTAATCATCACAGAACCATCATGCAGAACACGACCACATACTTGCAGGCATGCAAGAAGAGATGTCATTTTTCTGTTTCTATCAATTCGGAAAGCTTCCCTACACCACTGGCCCACCTTTCCCTCCCCACTGCATGTTCTGAGTAGGTTTTAATCAGGCAAGTCGCAAAGATGGGCGAGTAACCTTCAGCACAACTCTCCCTTCTCTCCATCTGTCGTTCCCATCGTTCCACCTACCTTTCACCCCCTTCCTCCGTTGCATCCATCCTTGCTTTTCTCTGCATACTAAGCAGCACTTAACGGTAAGCAATAGTGTATTGAGCAAAGAGGGCAGAGTGGTAACTCCGCATCATGTTTAGAATTCTGTGATGGCTGCCGTGTGAAATGTGGGCTGACAGAAAACTGTTAACACCCCTGACTTCACACACAAGCAATTTTCACGTTCTTGTTTGGTCCATTTCATTAAAAGCTGTGAGGAATATGAAACTTGACTCTGCAAGTGTCTCTGCAATAAATAATTCCGTCATTGCCTAAACCGCCGGACTACAAAAACTAGTTTTTCCTTTGATGGGTGAATTTTTTTTTTGTTGCTTGTTTTCAGATGCCTGTTGTGCTTGGAGCCGATCATCATGCACAGCTGGAGCGGACGGGAAAATGATCACAGAAAGCAAAGATAACCTCACGCTGTTTTGCAGCCTGTCCCCTTCGCCTCTGCTATCTCCATATACAAATAAAAACCCTGCAATTTCACCAACACGAGCGGCAAAGAACACAGCCATTTCCCATAATGCAGTGTATTACGGCCCACCTGATATGTGGAAACGGGGGAAGCAGCGATGAAGGGCGTGATGGAGGTCTGTGCGATCATGCGGTTGGTGGCGATGCTGTAAGGCGAGGAGTAGAATCTGAGAAGGGGTGAAAGAGGGAGGTCAAGAGGAGTGCATAACAGAGGGAGGACACAGTGCACCGACTTTCCACAACCGCACTCATTGACTACTTGCCTTGGTTTGAGGCAGTTTGTGTTACACTTCAGAATAAAATAATAATAATGATAACATATATAATAAAAAAGGAAACTGCAAAAACAATCAGTCATACATGGTAACAGGCTACTGAGAATGAAGATAAACGGGGGTGGGTATCAAAGTATCAGCATGCTAGAAAATGGTATTGTAGCCGGAAAAGGGAACAATTACACATAGCTCGCAGCAAGATCACTTTCAAACCATAGCAGCCCATAGCATTATTGGCCGGTTGCACATTCTAAAAATATAATTTAACACGAAAACAAAAAAAAAGAAAGCATAGTTTAGCATAAAGTTGAAATATTAAAGAAAAATGTTTTTTAAGTCAGAATATTATATATAAATATGTATATATATTCTATATATACACTGTATATGTATGTATGTATATATATTCTATATATACACTGTATATGTA
>QODF01000077.1:95595-133767 GCA_024372805.1 Oostethus manadensis
ATATATATGTATTCTATATTAGTCCACGAAGTACCCCGCCTCTCGCCCAAAGTCAGCTGGGAACGACATAGAAAATGGATGGCTGGCTGGGATGCCAATTTTACCAATTTTGAGAGAATAAAAGACAAAATTTATAGGGAATGAAGTAATAATTACAAGAAGAAAATTCACAAGAACAAAGTTGGAATAGAAAAATAAATAGAAATAAAAAAACGAGAGTAAAGTCACAATTTTAAGAGTAAATAGTCATATTTTAACAAGAAAGAAGGGGCTGACAGAAAACTGCAGGGGGAACAGTTTAAGGGACACACATTACAAAAGGTGAGGTGGGCCCGTGTCTGTCATGATCAGGGGTCGGCAACCTGCGGCATGCGGCTCTTCAGCCTCCTTGTTGCGGCTCCCTTCGCTAAGCACGGTGATACACCGGAGTAGGAGAAATTGTTTTCGAAAAGAATATGACAAGTCTGTGAATGGAGCTAGACTGTCTTCTGACTGCTGATTGGATGAGCAAGGGAGGGGGAGGTAGGCTAGCGTAGCAGTGAGTTTCACTGCTTGGGAGAGAAAAAAAATTGAAGTGGTTTTGAGTAGAGTCAAACAAGCAACCGCGCAGTAAAATAAAACGGGAGCATAGCAATATGGTTTATAACAAGAAGTGCGCTGTAGCTATGTGCTCACAGCCTGTGACACGCTAATCGCCAAGGTGGTGAATCCAGAGAGGCAGGTTATGTGCACCGGCAGTTGACTGACTGTGCTCTCACAGCTTGGAACAATATGTGCTTTCACTTTTATGTCTGCAAATACATCGTGGTAAAGTTAGTTTCATGTTGGACGATGGATACTCGGCTCTGTAGCTACATCGGTAGTCCCCCCTTCATCATGTCCGGAAAGCTCTCTCATGTTACGGCGAGCTCGCTTGGAAGTGCCGCTCTAACCGCTGGCTGTTATTCTAGGGACTGTCAATAAATTACTATTTTGGTGAAGAAAAATGTATATACCAGAAAAATGTTCTCCTTATCCCTTCAGCGAATCAATTGCCTCCCTCTAACCCTGTTTTCAGCATCTTCTTCTCTCGCACCGACTACTTTCACGTCCTCTTTTACTAGATCTATAAACCTCCTCTTTGGTCTTCCTCTAGGCTTCCTGGCTGGCAGTTCAAACCTCAGCATACTTCTACCAATATATTCACTATCTCTCCTATGAACATGTCCCAACCATCTCAGTCTGGCCTCTCCGACTATCTCCAAAACCTCTAACATGTGCTGTCCCTCTGATGTACTCATCCCTGATCCTGTCCATCCTGGTCACACCCAAAGACAACCTTTATAAATTGTGTATTTCAATACTGGATTCAGGAATCTTTGGATTTACATTATTTCCTCAGGGAAAAATAGATTTGGTCAGCATATGTTTTGGGTTTGAGCTGACCTTTGGAATAGACTAACAACAAAAATCCAAAGTTCCACTGTGCCAACAGTTTTGTCACCAAAATCAGCAATGATGATCCCACCATATCAAACTTAAATATGCATGTTTTCATAATAGTAGCACTGATTAACCTGTTTGTGTTAGACCAGACTGTTCGACGTCTTGCTCGAGGATACTTCAACATTGTCAGAAAATGAATTCCAACTTTCACACTGAAGACTATGATAAAACATATTTTTTCACACAGTGTAGCGTTTCCCTGTATCTTTGCCTTAGCACACACACGGCCAAAAGAAAAGCAACAGAATGGAACCTTGTTTGGAAACTCGAGTTGGGTATTTTTCCTGGTTAATGGTGATTGCTCTAAGTTTGCAATGGAACCTCAGCTTTCCCTAAAATGTCCAAAAAAGTGGTGAAATATGTACTTCTGTGTGTACAATTCATTGACTAAATATGCACTAGAATACCTTCATCTTTTGTTCAGAATCAGCTACTTATAAAATCGGATGCTCAGCGTCCCTGGGGTCTATGGGGCAGTAAGCTGCCTGGCCCGGACACTTCTGCATGATGATTGGATGATCTGTCTGCGGTGGAACCTTATTTTGATTGACAGAGAAATGTGCGAATGAGTGATCTTGCAATATAAACATACTGTATAAACAATAAAAACTTTTTCATTCCCTTCCTTTGAACTGATCCTCCTGAGACTTACCAATCCGAGCAACTTTGTCAATGTAAAAAATGACTAAGAACGGAGGGTAGAATTTACATAAAAATAAGTTAACACATTTATGATGTAGGCTGGAAAAAAAACGAGCTCTCCCTCCTTAAACGACCAGCAGCCGCCACTGTTGTTGGTTTACATAAAAAATGTTTGCAAAAATGTCATCGTCTTGTGATGTTATTATTACATCGCGTGAGGACATCTGTACAACATAGCAGCATCTTACTGTTATCGCACGTTTTTGGGGGGGCTTTCTGGAACAAATTAATTTGATTCACTTAATTTCTTATGGGAAAAAGGATTCTCTCAGTGTCCGTTTCAGTTAGAGTCCGACCTGCTAACAAAAGCTAACCACGGTTGTGTAATTCTGCACATGATGTTATGATCTGTTATGATCATCTGCCTTGTGGTGCCTGCTCTCTCTCTCTCTATTCCCCAGTTGGGCGATCAGCGGGAGCTAGGACAACTGGACACACCTGAACCCAAACTAGGCTGCCGTCTTCTTAGACCAAGTAGGGGCAGATGTGAGACGCCGGTTCGTCTTCGTTCACTCCTGCATGCACCAACCTGCCTTCCTGCAGATACCTAGCCTTTAAGACTTTGCCTGCCTAGCCTTTAAGCCCCATTCACACGAAGACGATCCGAAGCCTAAATGCATAAATACTTTATCAAAATGGCGTATCATCCACACGAAGCCGGCATTTTCAGGCTTTGTAAACGAACATTTTTGAAACCGGGTCCCAGAGTGGAGAGATTTGAAGATGCCGTTTTCGCGACTCCGTGTTTACGGCTCCTACTAAAATGCTTTCGTCATAGCTCCACCCCTTTACAAACGCGCATGCGCTAAAACCCCAAACACGGAAAAAACAATGGCACCGTACGTTGTTGTTTTTGTCCTGCTGAAGCTAGTGAGCCTACTGTCGCTATTGCAGCAAACGTTGCTTCTTCTTCATTTTCGAGAACAGCAAATGCTGGAAGACACAGCACATCACTTTATTCGACTCGAAGCAACAGTTTCACTTCATTGTCTGTCCAGTTCGGCCACTCGTACTTGCTGCCAAGTTTTCTGTTAGAGGCCGTCTGCGCATGCCCAGTGTATGGCTGCCTGTCTGTCACGTGCTTCCGCTTTCAGAGTGCCACAGCGCCACTAACAGGTTAGGCATATGTATTACATCGTTTTCAGTACATTCATATGGACGCACATAGTTTCTGAACTGGCTCCATCTTTACAGCAAACGTTTTGAAAAGGATGAGTGTTTTGTCTTTGTGTGGATATAGCCTTCGTTATTTCATGTATAGTATCTAGTTCCTGCAGAGCCGTAAGCCACACACTCCAGCACCCTTCCTTAACTTTTCTTTGGCTGACCCTTGTTGAAACTCGTTTACGCGAGATTAAAAGACTGTATTATCTCACCTGACTCTGCATTCCATGGTCCGACACACATACAGCGTAACACATGACACTTTTTCTCGAAGAGTTTTACCATTTATCGCAGAAATGCTGCGCTTTATCACATCAAACTGGGTTTTATCATTGTGAAAAGACATTTTTTTCTCTCTAGACTCCAGCATTAGCCCTACATGGCATCACGCTGGCCGATGGGATTAAGCAGCAGAGTCGTGTGCTGAGCTTGAAGAAAACTCCATGCATTTAAAAGAGGCAAGGTGTGACTTCAGCTTTGGAGAAGCGAGGTGGTCTGATATAGCGCTTTATCTCGTTCCCAAGGGTCTGAGGATTTGTGATCCTGCAGTCCAATAGTCTTGAGCCACCTGAGACTACAGTATATGTAAAAAAAATAATATTATATTACCACAAAAAGAATTTGAAAGACAGAGTAAATAGCATGACATATGATTGTTTAAATGTTACTGATACTAGTAACTAATAAGACAAAGCTTTGCCTATAAATAAGACCCGTCCCTTGTTTATTACGGTTAATTAGTTACAACCGGGACATTTATATTTCCACTAAATAGAATTCCTGATGAATGGAATAATTTCATAATTTTACAAAAAAAACAACGACCTTTTTACGTACGTTTTTACTATTTTTTTTTACATTATCAGAGCAGTTTTGATATGAAATAACACCCCTGTAGTCACTTTTACACCTGTCATACCTCAGTGATCCCAAACCTTTTGTCACTGCGGATAGGTCAACGCTTGACAATTTTGCCCGATGGGGGGATGGGCCGTTGTAAGGGAGGGTGCTGAAAGGGCTAAATATTGCTAAATAAAGAGTAATAAAGAAAGATTTGAACTCATAATGATGCTAAATCAATACAGTTTGCCACCAAGTACGTTGTTGTCAGTGCGTTTCCAATTACTGACGTAGAGGCAAATGGTAATTTATTTTATTTTTTCAAAATACCCCAAGGGCCATTCTTTTAATGGACGGGTTATATTTCGGCGCTCAAGTGACCGAGACTTAATCCAGTCATTTTAAAAAATAAAAGCTTGTTCAGACTAGATAATACATAAAACAGAAAGTTAATTATTTCTTGAGAGACCCAGTATCAAGTGGACCGTGGCCCGGTACGGGGACCACTTTGTTACCTAATATAGTAAACATAACAAAAAATAAGACATTTAAGATATATTGGAAATAATATAGACTCTCACACGCACACCCATCAGTGTTATTTTATGTGACTTTGGGCTTGTGTTTTATGTAAAGTCACTTCCCATCTTGCCTGTTGTTTTGGGCTTGAACAAGAATCAGTTTGAATTAGTTAATTATTAACTATTCTGACTAGCTCCAGTATTAATACAAAATTAAGTAAAATATGTTTCTAATGTCTGCATCTATTAACCAGTGAAAAATGTTGACTGGTACAGTACATTCTTTCTTTTACCCTGTTTGCTTAAAGGGATAGTTGGTATTTTTTGTATGACATCCCCATCATTAGTATACTACATCTAGAGCAGGGGTTGGCAACCTTTACCATCAAAAGAGCCATTTTGTCTCCTCTTCCAGTAAAAAAAATGTAAAGAAGCCGCAAAACATTACAAAACGTATACATTTTTAAAAATGCTAACCTTTTGTAATGTTACCTGTTTAAACCACAACATTCCACAAACAAAATTGCAACTACTGATGTAGAACGGCTAATTTATACACTGAACTGATTTGTGTAAAATAAAAAAAAATTAGCCACCTTTAAAATAAAAAACCCAATCAGAGTTCATATGTCTGCATATCACTGTTGTTTGCTCGAAACCAGTTATTTCTGTACTGAATTGTCATCAATAACCATTCTATTGATTCTGTTCTTGACTTCTTTGCAAAGAGAGACATTCTTTTATTTTCTGAATCATTTTCTGTTCATTTTTTTAATTTGGAGAATATATGCGCTGATGTTTTTATGAGCGAATTTTTAATTGTGAATGGCTTCTCATTCACAGCCCAATGTTGTCAACTCTCGCTTTTTTCAATTTTCTCGCTAAATCATGAGACTTTTAAAACTTTATTTTCTCAAAACAACTGAAGAAAAATGTAAAGGCTTTTCCTGATGTCGTTTTGAGATTTTTCTGGTATTTACATTTTGCTTCACCAAAATAGTAATTTATTGACGGTCCCCAGAATAACAGCCAGTGGTCGGAGCGGCACTTCCCGTGTGAGCTCCCTACACCATGAGATGGCAGTCCGGGCACGGTGAGAGAGGACTAATGCTGTAGCTACAAAGCTGAATATCCAACATCAAACTTTGAAAGCACATATTGTTCTGAGCTCTGAGTGCACAATCAGTGCACAAACAAACAGCTGCCAATGCACATAACCCGCTTTTCCTGGAGTCACCACTTTGGCGATTAGTGTTTCATGGGCTCTGAGCACATAGCTACAGCGCACTTCTCGTTATAAAACATATTGCTATGCTCCCGTTAAGTACATTGTTATTTTACTGTACAGTAACTTCTTTCAGACTCAACTCAAAACTCATTCACCTTTTTTTCCTCTTCCACGCATTGAGACTCACTGCTAGACTCCCTTGCTCATCCAATCAGCAGTCAGAAGACAATCTAGATGCATTTACGGACTTGGCGGTCAGTCAGATACAGTATTTCATATTCTTTTCAAAAACTCACATTTCCTCTACTTCGGTGTTTAAAAAACCCACTGAGTATAGTGAAGGGAGCCGCAACAAGGAGGCTAAAGCGCTGCTTGCGGCTCCAGAGCCGTGGGTTGCTGACCCCTAATCTAGAGTGACCTACCCCCAATCGACCCCGTGAGTCCAGTTCTGGTCGTATTTTGGTGATGAAGAACCTAGATTTGGTCAGTTGCTGGGGCCACTTAGGTAAAGGTTTCTCCAAGCAATATCCATTCAAAAGAGTAATAAAATCCACCATTTGTAGAACTAGACTCACAAGACCAATTGAGACCTCCAACGTTGGTTCTTTAGGAACGGACTCCTGCATAGTTGAGACTGTGTCACGGAAGGATAATCACTTTAGGAAGCAAAGAGTTTAGGAGCAAAAAGCAAAGACGGTGAATGACTGAAGCCAAAGCAACACAAAGGGGAGTTTCAGTTCTCTCATTCCGGTTGTGAGTGCATTGGATGTCTTAAGGCCATTTATTTCCACAGGTTCATTAATTTTTGGCAGGGTACACAGACAGAACACACGCACAACTTAAATATACTGAAACACATTGTCCTTTAATCACCCTGTGTCATTTTTACTCGACCCCTGCCAAGGTCAGCCTCTTACCCATTCTGCATTGCAGCAGGATCATATGTCAACGCCATCCCAGTCTGAAAAAAAAACAAACAGTAAAGGATTACTAACAAATTAGAGGATGTGGATCAGAATGCCAATGATTTTTTTTTGTCTTATTACAAAGTGCCTTTTAATATTTTCTATTGGCCAAAGGTCAACTTGGACCACAATGTATCACTATTATTAGTTTCTTCATTGCACAAGAAAGATGTTTGTGTATTCCAAACTGGAGTGTGAATAGTGACAAATAAACTTATTTGGTGATGACAACTTATCTGGTAATACAAAGCCACACTAAACTGCAGAAACCATTTACAATATTTTGCAGTCATTAAAATAGACTGACAATTATATATGTGTATTTTGTTAGTCAGTTTCTGATGCAGCAGCTATAATCTCCAAACTAGATATAAATACAGTGGAACCCCGGGATACAAAAAATATGTGATATGAAGACCTTTCGGATTTTTTTTGCTTTGGCTTACGAAAATTTGTTCACTTGTTGTCGATCTTGCCAAAACTAGTTTTTTTTTTAATGTTTCTGATTTACCGTATTGTAAGGCGCATGCTAAAACATATGGTCTACAAAAAGGGCGATGGAAGCCAAACAGTGAGTTTAGTTTAACTATATGTGCTAAAAAGTGGACAAGTGAGGCTGTGGAGGATCTTCGCACATGTTTGGATATAACAGACTGGGAACTATTCAAATTATCTACTAATAACCTGGACGAACACACAGACACAGTGACGTCATACATTCATTCTGTGAAGCGAAGTGAGTGACCTTCAACAACGACAAACCCTGGTTCACACCCAGACTGAGACAGCTAAGGAAAGAGAAAGAAAAGGCCTACAAGAACAACGACCTTCACGTATACAAACAGAGCAAGTACCTATTTAGTAAGGAGGTGGAGAAGGCTAAATCAAGGTACAACACACATCTGAAGGAGAAGTCCTGGAGCAACAACACTGTTTCTGTCTGGAAAGGTCTGAGGGAAATCACCAACTACAGACCCAAAGCCCCCACCCCGCTGTTGAGAACCGTCACCTAGCAGAAAGACTGAACACCCACTACTCCAGGTTCGAAGAATCACACCCCTCCCCCACCCCACTGACTACAATGGACATTGCAGGCATATCAGCCCTGGAGCCCCCCCTCTCCCCCACTGTCCTTACACTCTCGGAGCAGAATGTGGCCAAGACATTTAAAAAGCAGAACCCTCGGAAAGCTACAGGTCCGGATGGTGTCTCTCCTTCCACCCTGAGACACTGTGCGGTAGAACTGGCTCCTGTCTTCAACACAGGGCTATGTGGGTTTGGATTTTTTTCTCCCGAAATATGAAAAACATTAATTTCAAAACTGCATTTTGTGTTTACTTGTGTTATCTTTGACTAATATTAAAATGTGTTTGATGATCAGAAACATTTTGTGTGACAAACATGCAAAAGAATAAAAAGGAAGGGAACACACCACTGTGTACAGTATTAAATATGCAGAACAGTGTTTTTTTTCCACGGTATAAGAGGTCTTCTGGATCAGTGGAACGAATTAGCCAATTTACATGTAAAATGTTGTTTGGGTTATGAACAAATTCGGCTTACGAAAATCCTTTCAGAACGAATTAATTTTGTATCCCGTGGTTCCACTGTAGTATCCCAAATAAACAACACTGCTGTCTAAAGTAGCACATTTCTCAACCCACACAATCATACCATTATAGTTACATACAACCTCTAAGGTAGAAGCATATGTCGCCAAAAAACAAACAAAACAAAAAAGCAAGTTAAATCATATACGGGCGATTCTCTTAACGGGGTCACCTCAAGGGGCATGACGCACAGACTACAGTCATTTGCAGCTCTAACCAAATAAAAATATACCACAGACGTATTAAATAAACAGTGGAAGCAGTTTTAAATATTAATTTTTTTTGTTTTGCGTATAAAACAATCTGCTGTAAATTTCAGCCCATTTGTGCAAATGAGTCACAAAGATGATGAAATAATAACCCAAAACAGTGGAACTTCCATTTCAGCTGCTGTGATTTCTAAAGTATAACACTAAAATAACTAAAATTGTAATGCAAATTTAATGATGGAATGAGCTGACCTCTCCTATGACACACAATGTGAACTTCAGAGTAGGGCTGTGACAATATCATCAATATATCAAACTATCGAAATGTTTTACCTTATGATGGAATATCCATACACTCTTTCATCCATCCAATTAGTTTCTATGCTGCTTATCTTCGTTAGGGTCGCAGGGGAATACTGGAGCTTATCCCAGCTGACTTTGGGCCATTTCTTTCACCCTATTCCCGTATCAAGATAATATCAATATCGCATGTGTTGCAAATTGTATACTATCATGAGATACCGTGAGATTCCCAGCCAGACTTCATAGTATTTGTGTGCTGTTTCTTTGGTTGTTTTTTAATCAAAATTCAGTCAATAACAAAAATGACAGTGATTCAAAATCAGAAATATGGCAGGAGGTACATTATAGGTGTTTTTCAATTATCTACTGATCTAATACACTTCGGGGAACAGTTTTTTTTACATCATGCTGATGTATTAACATATATTTTTATGTGATACTTTATTTTAATATGCATGTTGGTTAAAAAAAAATTGTTTTTCTTGCCAAACTATGACAAATAGGGGAAAAAAGGGTAACCTAAATCTGTTTAAGACCACCTGCCCTCGTGTATCTCAGTGACCCAAGTGCAGTACAGGCGCAAATGACATTGAAGCAAGAAATTCTTAATTCATAATCACATTGAGTCATGATTCAGATGCTGCCCATGCTGCCTAACCGTGTGAAGACACTATTACATTTGAACTGGTACTAACCCAAAGCATTTTCAAATCGTTTTGTGTTTTTATGAAACTTAAACTGGCGTTTCTCTCCATGGAATTTCCATGACCTTTGCAAATTGGAGGATGAGTAAGCATCTGTCCTATTTCATTTAAGTACTCTAGGGGTCTGGTCTTGTTAGGGAACTGCATGGAGGCGTGCTCTAATCCCTGCAGTGGGTGACGAGACTTGCCATGAATGACTTTGCCAGAACTATTACTTTATCTCTTGTTTATGTTTAAAGACAGTGTGAGTTGAACAAAAAAATGGCAAACAGGGATACTTGACATTGAGAATTACAAATAAGCATTAATAAGCCTTTTCTATGCAATCATGCTGTCTGGGCTTGGCGCATCTTCCCAGCATTGTTTGTATTAGGGCTGTCAAAAGTAATATGTTAACAGCAGTAACTAAATAATTTAATTAATGACATTAACATTTTTAGTGTGATCAACACATGCACATCATGGCAAGCCGCACCTCTGTTATGATGGTAGGTGGAGGCGCAGTGTTGCATCACCACAGTCACACAGAGTCGGATGCTTTTTACCTTAACACATCAATCCATCCATCCATTTTCTATACCGCTTATCCTCATTAGGGTTGCGGGTATGCTGGAGCCTATTCCAGCTGGCTTTGGGCGGGAGGCAGGGTACACCCTCAACTGGTCGCCAGTCAATCACAGGGCAGACATACAAACATTCACACTCACATGGACAATTTAGAGTCGGCAATTAACCTAACGTGAAATGATTTTGGAATGTGTGAGGAAACCGCAGTACCTGGAGAAAACCCACACACGCACGGGGAGGACATGCAAACTCCACACAGAGATGCCCAACGGAGATCCGAACCCTGAACCTCCTGACTATGAGGCCAACATGCTACCCACTCAGCCACCGAGTGGCCTTAACACATCAACAGCAGTGTAATTTCAACACTATGTATCAGAGGCGTCCAATTATTTTCTACAGTCAAATCAAAGGATGCAGGCGGCACTTTGTTAGTTTATATTTCTTTACCAGTTGTACATATTCAAAGATAAAACACCCTAGATGTCAGAAAGCAAATTATTAGTATACAATAAATGCATTTTATTCGTAATTTTGCTCATCATTCACAATCCTTATGGGAAACACATTGTCACGCTCCGAGTGTTTTTTGGCGTGACATTATGTTTAGTTTCTATTAGTATGCCTGTGTTGCCGCTTCAGTGGCTGGTTCCATGGCGCTGTCCGCTCCAGTTGCGCCTCCCAAGGCGCTGGAGGTTCCTGTTGCGCCTCACAGGGCACAGGCCAATTCAGTCTCTTCTTCCACGGCGTTGTTCGCTCCGTTCGCGTCTTCCACGGCGCTGTTTGCTCTGGTCGCGCCTGCCAGGGCACTGGTCGCTTTGTTTGCGTCTTCCATGGTGTTGTTCGCTCCGATCGCGCCTTTCATGGTTCTGGCGGTTCCTGTGCCGCCTCCCAGGGCACAGGCCGCTTCAGTCTCGTCTTCCACGGCATTGTTTGCTCCGTTCGCGTCTTCCACAGCGCTGTTCGCTTTGGTCGCGCCTTCCATGGCGCTGGCGGTTCCTGTGGTGCCTCCCTTAGCACAGGCCGCTTCAGTCGCATCTTCCATGACGCTGTCCGCTTCACTCGCGTCTTCCATGGTGCTGTCCGCTCCAGTCGCACCCCCCAGGGCACTGGCGGTTCCTGTTGCGCCTTCCAGGGCACAGGCCACTTCAGTCTCTTCTTCCACGGCGTTGTTCGCTCCGTTCGCGTCTTCCACGGCGCTGTTCGCTCTGGTCGCGCCTTCCATGGCGCTGGCGGTTCCTGTGGCGCCTCCCAGGGCACAGGCCGCTTCAGTCGCATCTTCCATGACGCTGTCCGCTTCACTCGCGTCTTCCATGGTGCTGTCCGCTCCAGTAGCACCCCCCAGGGCACTGGCGGTTCCTTTTGCGCCTTCCAGGGCACAGGCCACTTCAGTCTCTTCTTCCACGGCGTTGTTCGCTCCGGTCGCGTCTTCCACGGCGCTGTTCGCTTCGGTCGCGTCCTTCACGGCGCTGTTCGCTCTGGTCGCGCCTTCCATGGCGCTGGCAGTTCCTGTGGCGCCTCCCAGGGCACAGGCCGCTTCAGTCTCGTCTTCCACGGCGTTGTTCGCTCCGTTCGCGTCTTCCACGGCGCTGTTCGCTCTGGTCACGCCTTCCATGGCGCTGGCGGTTCCTGTGGCGCCTCCCAGGGCACAGGCCGCTTTAGTCGCATCTTCCTTGACGCTGTCCGCTTCAGTCACGTCTTTCATGGCGCTGTCCGCTCCAGTCGCACCCCCCAGGGCGCTGGCGGTTCTTGTGGCGCCTCCCAGGGCACTGGCCGCTTTGTTTGCGTCTTCCATGGTGTTGTTCGCTCCGGTCGCGCCTTCCATGGTTCTGGCGGTTCCGCCGGCCTCGTAGGACTCACCATAGTGGCCCACCTCCGGAAGGGTCCCGCCGGCTTCTCCTGCGTCTCCTTCTCAGCCGACCCCCCGAGGGGTTCCGCCAGCGTCGCTTGGGTCTCTGTCCCGGCCGACCCCTGAAAGGGTTCCCGACAGCCACGCTTTGGTCTCCGTCCTGGCCGACCCCTTTAGGGGTCCACCGGCCACGCTTGGGATTCCGTCCCGGCCGACCTCTGGAGGGGTCCTGCCGGCGACCCACCACCTGATCTCCCGTCGCCCTTCCCTTCGTTTTGTGACTTTGGACTTTGGGACGTCTGGGATCTGTCTAAGAAGGTGGGGGGTACTGTCACGCTCCGGGTCATTGTTGGCGTGACAGTATGTATAGTTTCTATTAGTATGCCTGTGTTGTGTTATTTTCCTTGTTTCGTATGGTTTTTCCTGCCTTCCCAAATTTTGCACTTCTGGTAATTACGCACACCTGTTTTTTGTTTGTTTGCTTGCTATTTAAGTTCAGGTGTGCACACTCTTGGTTGCTGGAGCATTGTTGTTTGTGGTAGTTGTCGTGTGAGTTGTCTTCTTGGTTATCACTTGTTGCTGAGTTCCTGCCGCTGCCGCGCAGCATTTACCGTTGAAATCTCATCCTACCTGATCTGTTTGGCGTTCTGCTCTCCGCATCCTCGGGGTCAATAGCACCATGCTGACGTAACACACATATTTATTTCCCTTTTCTGTGCGATTTAAAGCCAGAAAACGAGTTAGCATGAGCTAGGTAACATTGCACGTCATTGGGAGGCAATTTTTTCCACTGTAAAACCCTTTAAAAAACAACACAATAACATTTGATCATTCTATCTACATGCTGTGATGGCTCTACTGCTTTGAGATGACTTCGACTTAAACACAATACTTATGCTCCCATCCTCAGGTAAAAAATGCTGACAGCAAACGAGGATCTTGTTGAGTCTTTGTAGCGAAATTGAGAGCCAGTAATATCCACTCTTTTGTTTGTCCCGTTGCAGTGGCTTGAGGCGTGGTGAGAAACGACCAGCAAGGCATTGCTCCCCTAGATAAGTATAGTTTTTTGTGTGAGCTGCTACATACAATATTGCTGTGGCTTGGTCACCAATGTAAATGGAACACTGTTGGCATTGTTTGAGGGTTTGTTTTTGTAGGGCTTTACCATTGAAATAGCTTCCTCCGATATAGTGCAATGTTATTAGCTAGGCTCATACAAACTTGTTTTCTGGCTTGAGAACGCACAGGGAAGGGAAATAAATCTCCCTGTTTCTTGTTTCATATAAGGATTGTGGATTATGACACTTTACATTACACTTTTTTTGTAGTTTTATTTATTTTTGTCATTTTTGCCATTAGTCTTGTAACATCATATACATTTTTTCAAAACTGTATTCTTTTTGTTTGCTTCTCAGGTCTTTAATATTATTATGCATTGTTTTCTTTTTATATTACAACATTATTCTTTTTTTCATAACATAACAATTGGGCCGCACGGTGGATGAATAGGTAGCATGTTGGTCTCACAGTCAGGAGGTTCAGGGTTCGAATCTCCGTTGGGCATCTCTGTGTGGAGTTTGCATGTTCTCCCCGTGCGTGTGTGGGTTTTCTCCGGGTACTCCGGTTTACTCCCACATTCCAAAAACATGCATGTTAGCTTCATTGGCCGCTCTAAATTGTCCATTAGAGTGTGAATGATTGTATGTCTGCCCTGTGATTGACAGGTGACCAGTCCACGGTGTACCCCGCCTCCCGCCCAAAGTCAGCTGGGATAGGCTCCAACTTACCCGCGACCCTAATGAGAATAAGCAGTATAGCAAATTGGTGGATGGCTTGCAATAGACTCAATACTATGACTTATTCTTCTAATATGTCAACTTTATGCTCTTTATTCTCCTTTTTTTTCGTAAAATGAAAACTTATTTTGTCTTAATATTATAACTTTAGTCAACGAATTTTTCGACTTCGCCGTAAAATTGCTGCTTTTGTTCCCCAATTTTTACTGTTTTGTTATACTTTATACAGTATAATGCACAGTGTCCTTGAACGGAACCAGTTATTGCTCATAATAACACGTGTAAGTGTGAATCCAATATTCTGTTACTATTAAAAACACCAAAATACATTTTCAGACATGTACGGTATCTTTAATTTGATTAAAATGTTTAGTTCATTTGGAGCTGGTAATACATACAAATATATATAATCCTGTCCTGTCATTTACAGTATGTTTATGTTGAGTAAAATTGGGCATATTTCAGATCTTTACAAATGGTGGTAAATGATGATTAATTTATTTTTAAACTGTGATCTATTTGACTTTAAAAATGGCATAGTTCTTATGTTTAATTTTTTTAAACAAGTGTAGTGTGGCTGTAAATGGTTACATGTGTGTGTGTGTGAGACCTAGTCTAAGAGTCAAGGGATGGTGGGTGTGGACGTGTGTGAGGCCACGAGAGAAACCTGTGCAGTGCAATCCCTCATCTGCATTCGAGAAGGTTCTCTCCCGGAGAAAAGCTAATCCGATTTCTCTTTAAGCGGAGGTTGCTGAGGACAGCAGATTTCATCAGCATAAACACACACACACACACACACACATGCCCTTTCTCCCCTTCGAAGTAGTCTTTTCTTTCTCCATCCACTCCATTTGTTTGTCCTCTCTTGATCCTTCATCTTAATCTACCTTCTTCCCATCTATTCATGGCTCTTTTGGCCTTGTTCCCCACAGAAGTCCACCTGCCCAGAGTGTTTCAGGAATAATGGCACAGGAGACCAAAGGTTGGTGGGAGTGTTTGGGGATCAGTCAGCTAGGACCAATTCCAAGTGTGAGCAAAAAGAGGGAATCTTGGCTGAATAAATAAGCTCTCGTTGACACAAGGGTTATGTCTCACACTAGGCTACTATAGATGCGATTCCTCCTCCCTTTCCTGAGGCCTGTGCATGGGTTATTAAAAAAAACCTAAAAATTGACATATGCAAGAAAATATTCAGATATATGAAACCATGCGGCATGTCTACATATTTGCTTCTGTTGTGTTTGCATGTGAGAGCTTTGGCAGGCGTGAGAAACCTCCCCTAAGTGCTGCACTTGGTTTGATGTGTTGACCGGGGACTCGACATTGCCAAAGAGGGATTCCTGATGCAGTTGGCTTTGCAGCTGCAAAAGAGAGCTACCATGACAGTAATGCTTTGCCACTTTGCCGTTCGAATATTGTGGCTTCGCTCTATCACGGTTAACAAATCGTGCTGTTTTGTGGTTGAATACAGCCCATTATTAGGGTAAAATATGCATATTGAAGCCAATGTAAGGTATTTTTTTTGCCTCAATGAAGCTTAAAAATGGCTAAATGAACTAAAATACAAGTTTAAGGCATTCACAAGGCACAAACGCACACACGACTGCCAAAACAATAGGCTTTTGTTGCAGGTTTGAATTATCTCACGACAGGCACAATAAGCCGTAATAAAAAAATAAAGTCCTAATAAAAACTACCTCAACAAACAAGATATTACTGTACCAGATTTTTCACACTGTAGGTTTTACTTTTCTTCATAGATTTGCTGGTCCTGCGACTTATAGTCAAGTAAGACTTACAGTACATGCCAAAATATACACAATTAATTAATTTATCATCTGCTGCCTTAGAGTGGGGTGGTGGTTGTTTTTTGCCGACACCTGATGGTCATAATAATTCATTGAGTTGAGCTTGTATATGAGGCATTCAGAAGACTCACTCTTATTATGTCTACAATATTGGGTAATACAAGTGTAAAGGTGAATATGGGAGTGTTTCATATCTAGAGGGCTCTAATAATGTAAAAAACTGATTTTTTATTCTCTAACTATATGAAAATAATTCATTTATAAATAAGAAATCCGACTTTGCCAAAATTCACTTATCACGGCCATTCATCAGCGATAAACACGGGATAACTGTATCTCCATATTATTTGTTAATTTATAATTACAAAAACAGCAATATTTTTTAATACAGGAAAAACATTTTCAATAGCGTCAAAACTGTAATTTTGCAAAGTTAGCCAAGTCGTCATTTTCGCCTTCACGCTCACAATAAGATATACTCCTCATATTTTTTTAACTGCATCGTCGCCACACGTACACACACAAATAGACGTCTGTCATGATTCATGCAGAGATGAAAATTAAACATTTTTTCATCAACACTCATTTTTTCAAGTAGCTGCTTGAGTAGGACTTTGAAAGTGTGTAGGCAAAAGAGAGGAAGGTGAATGAAAGTGCAACTATGCTTGAGTGTGTATGTACAAGCAGTGACTAATACGTGGGACAGACAAAGACAGCACGTTTTTGACTCCCACACTGGCTAGTTGACAATAATATCTGTCATATAACTTCCTGATCCTCACTACAAGCTACCCTGGAGCACTCAACCCGGCTGAACTCATGAGTGATCATGTGCTCCTTCTTCTTTCTGTTTTAGTCGGTGAATCACTCGCAGACTCTTGCCTTAAGATGCTGGGAGGATTTCCAGTAAATGTGAACAGGGACTGAGGCAGAGTGGAAACAATGGATGGGGTAGTATTAATGAAATAATATCACTTGATCTCATATTTACCTTATTTGTTATTTTGATATTCGGTTCAAATAAAGCAAGCATTAAACAATATAGACTGGCCATAAAGCAGTGCTTTCATTCTGTCCAAATGTTTAGATAAAAACCAGAATGTACAAAAACCCCAGGCAACATAAAAAAAAGAATGTAAATCCAATGAATCAGTTCTACACACCCGACAATATTTAAAAATAGATTTGATCAAGAATAATTACAGTTTAACATAAACAAAAAATAAATGATGAAAGAATGGAATGTGCTCGTGCTGTTGAGATCGAATTCATGTTTCTCACCTTCTGGTGCCAGTTCTCGCTAAAGTCTTTGGCCCCACAGCAAGTTATTGAACAATCGCACTCAATTCAAAGTGCATGTCTCTGTTTGGGCGCTCAATTTCGCTGAAAGGTACAGTAGACTACATGGCAAACCGATGAGTTTGTTATGTGCAATATTGTACCAAAACCCAGGCAAAATTTTGGCAGGAATTTCTGATGAAAACTGAATCATACGGAAAGTGGAACCTATAAAAAACGAGTTTTGACTGATAAATAACAGATGTGGGCAAATCAATCCCACAATTATATTAGTGATACCAGGGTAGTCAATGATGAGATCAGTATTATTTGTATGCTTTTCTCATGTACTGTATGGTAATTATCATGTGATATGTATTATATTTTATATGTACTGTAAAGGTTATCACTTCTCTATAGCTTTTCTTTCCAGGTCTTGCGGCTGTGTTGCTATCAGAGAAGTAGTCAATGTCTGCACAATGTAACATTTTTCTAAATAACAGTGCTGGATTCCACATCAGCAAGGAAAATGGAGCCCAGAATGATGAGTGTACAGAACATATAAAGTAGTCGCCGCATCTAGAAAGTCAAAGATAATGAATGACAACAATGGGTCTTTTGTGAGTTTGGTTCTCCAGTAATTCTTCATCAGTTTGTGCAACGCTTATTGTGCTGAGTGTGTGTCATAAAAGCCTTAGGAGAAGCTTTTAGACTGAAAATTCACTGCGCTAACAGACTAAATCTAAAGGTGTAATAATATCTAACGGTACAACAAAATAATATATATATTATGATGTTATATTACTATATATATATATAGTAATATAACATCTGAATATACATATTATACTGTTATATTACTATATATATATACAGTATAGTGATATAACAATGTAGTAGTAGTAAACCTTTATTTCACCAGGCAAAACATTAAGAACAAATTCTTATTTACAATGTTGGCCTGAAGTGCTAGAAACACTTAAAAGGAGAGAAAAAAAGAAGACCTTGTTTTTGGAACTTTCAGTTTGAGGAGTGTGAAGAGTGAGTGTTATATCTTGAGGGATGTTCTTGCGTCAATAACTGATTCAGATATGGTGGTGAGAGACCAGGCAAGGATTTATAAATGAACAAGAGCCAGTGATTGTCGCAACGGGACTGCAATGAAGGGCAGTTGACCTGAGAGTACAGCAGACCGTGGTGTGTCCTGTAGGGTGGATTGGTAACAAAACGAAGAGCAGAGTGAAATGCCGTGTCCAGTTTTTGAAGACTTCCTTTGCAAGCGTGGTGATAGATTATGTCGACATAATCAAACAAAGAATGGATACACTTTTCAAAACCATCTTTTAAGCTTTAGTTGAAGTCTCCAAGTAGAACTACGGAGTCACCAGCTCTGATAAACTCCAAGAAGGCTGGGTACTCTGAGCTGCCATTTGGCGCATACGCACAAAAAACAGTCAGGACCCTTTCCCCAACCCGGAATGTAGATTACAAAACAGATTATATTGGATTATATCAAGATATTATACCTGAAAACAATACAGCAATATCTGGCACATTTTACAGTATATACAGTATATATGTATATTTACAGTTACTAGGGTGTTGCCAAAAGTAACACTTAGACGTTCTACATTTATTAGACATTTAGACATATATTTACATTTTTTTAGCACTTGAAAGATTAAATATTCAATGTAAAATGTCGAATATGTAAATAAATAAACCCTGTATGCTTAAATTCTTAGACTTATTTCAGTTTCTCCCGCTGACTGTCTTCTCCTGTGAATTTAATGTTAAGAGTGATGCTGTGGCACTCCTAAATTATAGTTCGCTCTGATGATAGCGCCATCATAAATATCAAAACATGCAATTTATAGTCCATTGTGATTTATACTGTAATCCCTCCCCACTCCGAGCTTCACTCTATCACAATTATTTCCCAAATTTTATGGCTAATCATGCTGTTTTGTGGTTGAATATGTCCTGTTATAAGTTTGGAAGTTATATATTTTGGCAAATATTTTGTATTTTTTGCCAATATAATTTTCTGACAATAAATGGCTAAATGAACTAAAATACAAAGTCAAGGGAATTACAGATGTGTTGATATGTATTTTTTTAACAAAAATTAGCATTTTAAGCAAAGAAAATGGCTAGATGAACTAAATTACAAATTTAAGGTATTCAAAAGATGCATTCAAAGATGTGTTGATATGTAGTATTCTACACTGGTCACAAGACATCATTGATGTTACTGTGATGTTCAGTGAGACACACAAGCACCAGACTTGATTGCCATAAACAAGGGCTTTTATTGCCGGTTTAAATTAAAAAAAAAAAATCAACTCTCAACCCCGGATGTCACATCCTGTCCAACCCACGCAGGTCCCCTAGCACAGGTATATACTGTATTTACGGCATCACACAAGTCTTATTTACAGTATGTCCTAAATGTCTTATTTTCTGTTATGTCTACTATATTGGGTAATATGAGTCTAAATGTAACTTTACCCCTCCGTGAATCACCACCTTACCGCGGTGGAGGGGTTTGAGTGCCCGAGTGATCCTAGGAGCTATGTTGTCGGGGGCTTTATGCCCCTGGTAGGGTCTCCCAAGGCAAACAGGTTCTAGGTGACGAGCCAGACTAAGAGTGATTCAGAAGACCCATATGAAGAGAAACATTAGGAGTGACCGCACCTCGCCCGGACGTGGGATACCGGGGCCTCACCCTGGAGCCAGGCCTGGGGGAGGGGCTCGCAGGCGAGCGCCTGGTGGTCAGGTCTTCACCCGTGGGACCTGGCCGGGCCTAGCCCGAAGAAGCCGCACGGGAACTCCCCCCCGCAGACCCACCACCTGCAGGGGCAAGCATAAGGGTCCGGTGCTGTGTGATTTGGGCAGTGGTCGAGGGCGGGTGTCCGGGCGACCTGGGCTTCGGCGACCAAATCTGGTTCTTGGGACATGGAATGTCACTTCTCTGGTGGGGAAGGAGCCCGAGCTTGTGGAAGAGGCGGAGAGATTCCGACTAGATATAGTCGGACTCACCTCAACCCACAGTTTAGGCTCTGGAACCAAACTCCTTGAGAGGGGCTGGACCTTGTTCTTCTCTGGAGTTGCCGCTGGGGAGAGGCGGCGAGCTGGTGTGGGCTTATTGTTAGCCCCCCGGCTTGGTGCCTCTGTGTTGGAGTCATCCCCAGTAAACGAGAGGGTCACTTCCCTACGCCTTAGGGCTGGGGAAAGGGTCCTGACTGTGGTTTGTGCCTATGCGCCGAACGGCAGTTCAGAGTACCCAGCCTTCTTGGAGTCTATCAGAGGGGTGCTGGAGAGCACCCCAGCTGGTGACTCCATAGTTCTACTGGGAGACTTCAACGCCCATGTGGGCAATGACAGTGTGACTTGGAGGGGCGTGGTTGGGAGGAACGGCCTCCCTGACCTGAACCCGTGCGGTGTGTTGTTGCTGGACTTCTGTGCGAATTACAGTTTGTCCATAACGAACACCATGTTCGAACATAAGGATGTCCATAAGTGCACTTGGCACCAGGACACCCTAGGTCGCAGGTCTATGATCGACTTTGTGGTCGTATCATCAGACCTGCGTCCGTATGTTCTGGACACGCGGGTGAAGAGAGGGGCTGAGCTGTCAACTGACCACCACCTGGTGATGAGTTGGATTAGATGGCGGGGAAGGATGCCGGACAGACCTGGCAGACCCAAACGCGTAGTGAGGGTGTGCTGGGAACGTCTGGCAGAATCTCCCGTTCGTCGAGTCTTCAACTCTCATCTCCGGCAGAGCTTCGCCTGCATCTCGAGGGAGGACCGGGATATTGAGTCCGAATGGGCCGTATTCCGTGCCTCTATTGCTGAGGCAGCCAGTTGTGGTTGCGGCCGCAAGGTGGTCGGTGCCAGTCGTGGTGGCAAGCCCCGAACCCGATGGTGGACACCGGGGGTTAGGGCTGCTGTCAAGCTGAAAAAGGAGTCCTATCGAGCATGGATGGCTTGCGGGACTCCCGAAGCAGCTGACAGGTACCGGCAGGCCAAGCGGCACGCGGCTTCGGCGGTGGTCGAGGCAAAAACTCGGGTGTGGGAGGAGTTCGGTGAGGCTATGGAGCACGACTTTCGGTCGGCCTCGAAGAGGTTCTGGCAAACCGTCCGACACCTCAGAAAGGGGAAGCAGCCCCCAGTTCACACTGTTTACAGTGCGGACGGGGGCTTGCTGACCACGACTGTGGATATAGTTGGTCGGTGGAAGGAATACTTCGAGGCCCTTCTCAATCCCACTGACATGCCTTCCATAGAGGAAGCAGAGTCTGAGGATACGTACGTGGACAGTTCTATCACCGTGGCTGAGGTAATTGGGGTAGTCAAATCACTCCCCAGTGGCAAGGCTCCGGGGGTAGACGAGTTCCGCTCAGAATTTCTCAAGGCTCTGGATGTTGGAGGACTGTGTTGGTTGACACGCCTCTACAACATTGCATGGAAGTCAGGAACAGTACCTCTGGACTGGCAGACCGGGGTGGTGGTCCCCATTTTTAAAAAGGGTGACCGGAGGGTGTGTTCCAACTATAGGGGGATCACACTCCTCAGCCTTCCTGGGAAAGTCTACTCCAGGGTGCTGGAGAGAAGGGTACGACCGTTAGTCGAACCTCGGTTAGAGGAGCTGCAATGTGGTTTTCGTCCCGGTCGCGGAACACTGGACCAGCTCTACACCCTTGCAAGGGTACTCGAGGGTATGTGGGAGTTTGCCCAACCAGTCTACATGTGCTTTGTAGACCTGGAAAAGGCATTCGACCGTGTCCCTCGTGGTGTCCTGTGGGGGGTGCTCCGGGAGTACGGGATTGATGGTCCGCTTCTACGTGCCATTCGGTCCTTGTACAATCGAAGCAGGAGCCTGGTTCGCATTGCCAGCAGTAAGTCGAGCTTGTTTCCGGTGAACGTTGGCCTCCGCCAAGGCTGCCCTTTGTCACCGATTCTGTTCATAATCTTCATGGACAGAATTTCTAGGCGCAGTCAAGGTGTTGAGGGAGTCCAGCTTGGTGACCTTAGGATCTCGTCTCTGCTATTTGCAGACGATGTGGTCCTTATGGCCTCATCAGGCTGTGACCTTCAGCGTTTACTGGAGCGGTTTGCAGCTGAGTGTGAAGCTTCTGGGATGAGACTCAGCACCTCCAAATCCGAGGCCATGGTTCTCAGTCGGAAACGGGTGGACTGTACCCTCCGGGTTGGGAGTGAGGTCTTGCCTCAGGTGGAGGAGTTCAAGTATCTCGGGTTCTTGTTCACGAGTGAGGGAAGGTTGGAGCGTGAGATCGACAGACGGATCGGTGCAGCATCTGCAGTAATGCGGTCGCTGTACCGGACCGTCGTGGTGAAGAGAGAGCTGAGCCGGAAGGCAAAGCTCTCTGTTTACCGATCGATCTACGTTCCCACCCTCACCTATGGTCATGAGTTATGGGTCATGACCGAAAGAATGAGATCGCGGATACAAGCGGCGGAAATGAGTTTCCTTCGTAGGGTGGCTGGACTCACCCTAAGAGATAGGGTGAGGAGCTCGGCCATCCGGGAGGAGCTCAGAGTAGAGCCGCTGCTCCTTCACATCGAGAGGAGCCAGTTGAGGTGGCTCGGGCATCTAGTCCGGATGCCTCCCGGGCGCCTCCCTGGTGAGGTGTTTCGGGCATGCCCAGTCGGGAGAAGGCCCCCGGGAAGACCTAGGACACGCTGGAGGGACTATGTCTCACAGCTGGCCTGGGAACGCCTTGGTGTCCTCCCGATGGAGCTGAAAGAGGTCGCTGGGGACCGGGAAGTCTGGACTTCCCTACTGAAGCTGCTGCCCCCGCGACCCGGACCCGGATAAGCGGAGGAAAATGGATGGATGGATGGATGTAACTTTATGTGTGTTATTAAAAAATGTAATTGTAATGTATTCAAAGAACAAAATGATTCATTTTATAACTAAGGAATCATCCCAAGGGTCTGGAATCCATTAACCGCAATTAACGAGAGATCACTGTATGTTTTTTCCACTTCAATATGCATCTTTTTTGCTGATGCAACTTATACTCTGGAGTAACCTGTAGTCCAAAAAATATGGTAATAGCACTACTAACTAAAAATAATACACTTTGTCCCCTAAAACACATAGCGGATTTTTTTTTGCCAATAAAGTACATAACAAAAATGAAAAATATCAAAATGACCCCAGAATCTTTTGGTTTTTCAGTATGCTGCCGTTGGTGGACACTGATGTTCTACCACATTGAAGAGAGGTCAGTACTTTCAGTAAATGCTTTATGGACAGTGTGTGGTCGGTTGACACTCACCTCGCCTTCTCTGTGCCACGGCCTCCCATTCTGAGGGTACTTGCTCTGACTCTGCCGCTTCTTTTGGCCTCCGTCTGCAAATTTACACAGCAGAGGCTCTGTGGGAGCTGCAGAGGAGAAGACAAAGCCACGTTACAGAGGAACACATCTTGTGACCCCACAGTAGCCCTCCTCCTCTCTGGCCTTCTAGAGGCCTTAAGCCAAATTCCCACACAGCTGATGTTGGCAGGCCCACCCGAAACCATCTCGAGCTGGCAACACATGAAACAACGTTTCGGGGTATTGTTGAAATAATAATCACAGTAATCACTCTCGTAAATACCTCAGATGGTTATGTGGCAGCGATCTGTCAACCCAAGCTATGGGTGAACAAGGCGTTCATGTCATATTAAATACTGCAGTCTGCTTAACTCAAATGATTGCTATGATGGGAGTGCCGTAGAAAAAATGATGTCACATTTAAAATGAAAGGGACCACACTGTTGATGTAAAATGACTGCTGGCGTATGAGAGCAGATTCCAATGAGACGTTATAAGAACAAAACTGTTGTGTTTGATACCCAGAAAGAGGGCTAAAGGTGAACAAAAAATCTTTAACACTTCAACATTTGAGAAAACACTGGTATAGGCTCCATCATACCCGCCGACCCTAATAAGGATGAGCGGCATAAAAAATGGATGGACTGACATTAACAAAACTGGAAACAAATTCACATTTCACAAAACAAATTAACAAAACTGGAAACAAATTCACATCTCACAAAACACATTAACAAAAGACAAAACTAATTACAATCACACAAACCGGAAAGGGAATACACCAAAGCCCAGATTGACAGGAACGGAAGCCGATAACGGTGTATGTCTGTGAAATGATTAGCGTGAGTGTGCATTGTGTGTTGCATAAAGACATAAAATAGTTGAAAACCAGGTGATCCAACAGCAGTGAATGCTTATCTTCTGTAGTGTAGCAGATGAAAATATGTAACAATGATTTATATACATGTTGTGATCATGCATTAACAGGTACAGTCATTATTCTTTTTTTTCATGTTTAATTTTCAGAACTTCTTTCCTAGGTGCATTCATTTCACACAGCCGAAAGGAACTAACGCTACTGTACTGCTATTGGTAATCATCGCAGATATCGTGAGAACCGCTGGAAAGTTTTTCGGTATTAAAAGAATTCATGCACTTTGAATGCCGTCATAACCTTTCAATTGCCGCTTAGATGTGTTTCAAATGTAGTCGCAATGTCCCACTTGCCACTGGAAAGAGTCTGAATGTAATCCGGAACACCGTATAATCACATAAAAAGCCATTCAGCTGCTGCTGAAACGTCACCCACCATTGAAGCGTCGCCTTATTCATATCACGTCACGCCGCCAAAGAAAAAAAAAAGTCAAGGTGAGTAACTGCACCACTGGCAGATGGTGTGGACAGGGAAGAGGAGCTGCAAACAAAAAAAAACCCTGAACAGCCAACTTCTATTTCTGATGATGCTACTCCTTCCAACCAGACTCCTGGCAGCAATCAAATGGCACTCACACGGCGATCAAAGTGCTTTTTAAATATTCTGACTGCATTCTAACAGTCTTAATAGTGCTACTGTGTTCCAACTACATTCGGGTCAAAAGTGCAAGAAAGATTCAAAAGGGGTTCGAAACGTAATTTAAACATTTCAACCATCATTCTTACAAAGCAGTGGTGGTTGATGGTCATTCAAGGAGGGGAAGCTCTTTTTTTTCGGGTACCACATTCTTAAAACATGCATGTTAGGTTAATTGGGGACTCAAAATTGTCTATTGTCTATTGTCCATTACAATAGTTTGTCTGTGGTTGATTGACTGGCGACAAGTCCAGGGTGTTACCCAGCCTTTCGACCAGTCATCTGGGAAGCTCCAGCTCCCTGCGACCCTAATGAGGATAAGCGGCATAAGAAATGGATGAATGGATGGATAAATTCCACCCTCTGTTCCTGGTCGTTTTTAACAAAGACAAAGTCGCTGTCTCAGAGTTGCCTCAGACAGATTATGCAAATCATCATGCAGAAGCAGGGCCATCAAACTGCCCCAGAGACGCCTAGAGATGCCGAGCGTCCGGTGGGCTGTACAAAGCCCAGCATTTATTTAGTGACTATCCAGTTTTGCACAGTGGAACAACCCACTCTACACTTCTACTCTACCCCATCGAAGTCAGTAGTTGCTCAGCGCCCGACTGTGTAAGTCTTTATTAAAACACCTTGACTATGAGGGAATGAATGAGTAGGAAGTGGTGTCTGTTACCTGGGATATACCTGTATAACTGATTCTGAACAAAAGATGAAGGTATTCTAGCACATATTTACTCAATGAAATACACAGCAATACATATTTCACCGCTTTTTTGGATATTTTAGAGGAAGCTGCGCTTTCACTGCAGTCGTAAAGCAATCACCACAGCTACAAAGTTGTAATTCTCTCCCAAATGCAGCGCAAACTTTGAACTTGTTTAATTCTGACTGGTTGTGTTTGATTTGTGCTGATTCTGAATAAGTTTGACAGGGGGGTTAAAGTTCACAAAGAGCGTCAGACAATGTGTATCTGTGTGGTGAGACTACATTACTTACAAGACTTGCAGGTGGTTGAGTCTGCTTGAATTTAGCACCCAAAGGAGGCACCGAAAGCTACTTAGTTTTTCGGTCCAGTTACTAGCGTTTATGTCGGATACCATGTTTTGGTACACATCCTGAGTAATTAGGATGATATACTGTATATTGTAAACACAAAGAATCAACATTGGGATAAAATACACACTACCTGGCATGGCCTGACCTTCAGAACCATACAGATCTGCAAACTCATCCAAACAGTTCTGATGTGCACCTATTGGCCTATAAACAACCTGACATATTTCCTGTCATTTGCATTACAGACCAAGCCACTGATGACACATGTTCTCTCAGACCAGTGACAAGACTCCCTGCAGAGGGGTGAGCAAAGGAACATTTTGCTGTGGTGATGCCAGAGATGACACCCACACACAAGAGAGCTGACACTCACAGATGTCAGAGGCCGCCTTAATAGTGATACGGTATCACATGACGGAAAGGAAAAACCATGAGTATAAATTGCAGACAATAAAACAGCAAGCGTACAACAAGGGACTGGTCCGGCTTAATGAAATGATTGGGGCATTAATGAGCTAAACATTGTGATTTGTGTCTTCATTTTTATCTTCTGACATGTCTCTTCAGTTTCAAGTCTGCCAAAAGGAGAGAATAAGCAGCAGCATGGAGTTAAAAGACAGTATTGTAATGCGTTGCTACTTCACACTTTACATTTTGTGGCGTCACTCTCATGGTTTTTCAAAAATAAATACAAATTATTAAATCATGGTGTTTCGTGGTTAAATGCAGCCTATTAATAGTAAAAATGTACATATATTTTGCTAATTAACTAAACTAGTACAAAAACAATGTAAGGCATTGTGAAAGGCAAGATGTGATGATATGCAGTATCACAGGTCACTAGATGTCAGTAATGTTACTTTAATGTTTGGTGAGACACACAAGCACCAGCCAATTTCTCATCAGGTACAATAATCTCTAACACAGGCAACTGTTGCTGTAACCCACGCCAAGGTAGAACTCTACTCTGAACCCCCAACATCACTTCCTGTCCATCCCTCACTCAGCTCCTCTAGCACCACATCCCCTTTACAGCAACACACACAACAACACATCTTATTTGTGTCTTAAATGGCTTAATATGTTTAAAAAAAAACTCATTCAGAAGGGCGTAAACAGGTTTTCTATGCTCTTTTACAAAAATATCTCATTTTTAAATCAGGAATCTTACTTCATGAAAAAGTACCTACCATGGTTGGTCTAAAACCAATTTACTGTAAAAGGGTAATTAGTAAAATCATGTTTGTTTCCATTTTTAAACACAGGAATAACTTTAGCAATTTTCATTTTTCTTGGAGCATTGCCATTTTGCAGAGACAGATTACAGATACATGTCAAGGGTGTAATTATATCACTTATGATCTTTTTTATTAGCACCATATCAATGGAGTGACAAACTGTTGAGAATTTATTTTTAAATTACTGGACAATAGTAAAGATTTCACATTCACTAACAGCAGAGAGTCCAACAGTTTTGACAGTTTCAAAATTAAGCTTCATATCTTGATTCGGAATCTATGCTGCTTGTTCAGGAACATTTAAAAATAAATTATTGAAGTTATTAACTATTCTGTTGTTGTCATGAATTTCACCGCTCATATCAATAAAATAATCTGGATAAGTATATTTTTTTAAATCCTTGTTTAGTAATAATTCCTGTCAGGTTTCTGCCACAGAACAATGGCATGAATGGAGTAAGCCTTTTTGTCCGTCATATATAATCTTTGTCTCATTGGGTGAAGGTGAGGTTGGTAGCATACACATAATGCAGAAGAGTGTAACGTAGTAGAAATTCAACTAGCAAATTCGGTTAGGTTATTTAAGCATCACAACTGTTTCAAAAGTACCAATCGACTAATATGTAAACAGTAACCAACCCTATCCTATTTCTTCCACATAGGGAAGAGCAGAAATAGGGATGCTGACAGCTACCTCAGGGACACAACATGCAGTAATCAATGACTAAAACAAGCGTCAGTGCAGCAACACAGTAAAGTGCTACATAAATTGTTTATTCAAATAGACAAATTGTGAAAGACATAAGAAAAATGAAACTGCAAATCCAAACTTACATATAAGTCTAAATTGCTTTTGAAAAACAAAGAGAGAATGTGTGTTGCTAACATTTGATGCATGAATGCAAATCAGCACATAATACATCAATGTCAGGCCATTGTATTTTCATCTGCTGCACAGAAACTGCAGCAAAAAAAATCAAGGCAGGTTGGGTTTCCTTGGAGGGGAATAATACAAATGGTTTGATTGGTGTATCACGTTCAAGACCAGAGCTGTTAGCAAGAAAAGTATCTCATCCCTGCTCAAAATCACAGCAGTTTGGGGTTATTTTACTCTTTAAACCTGCAAAGAACACTAGAAAGAAACTAATTCTGAAATACAAAATGTGAGGTGAGGATAGCAACATTTTGTTAATGTTCCTGTAAACCAAACAATTAAAATAAATATAACAAAAATCCATTCATTCATTTTCTATACCACTTATCCTCATTAGGGTTGCGGGTATGCTGGAGCCTATCCCAGCTGACTTTGGGCAAGGGTACACCCTGGACTGGTCGCCAGTCAATCACAGGGCACATATAAACAAACAAACATTCATACCGATGGACAATTTAGAGTCACCAATTAGCCTAACATGCATGTTTTTGGAATGTGCGAGGGAAGCGGAGTACCCGGAGAAAACCCACGCAAGCACGGGAAGAACATGCAAACTCCACACAGAGATGCCCAACGGAGATTCGAACCCTGAACCTCCTGACTGTGAGGCCAATGTGCTACCCACACATCCACCATGGCACTTTCTTTGGGTTCATTTTGGGTTATTCAGTTGAGAAATGCTATTGAATTCCAAGAATAACTTATGGCAAAACAGAAAGGTGGTTGTCACGTCTTCACTGAAAGTAAAAAGTAACCCTAAATGTTCATTTATCCCTTTTGTTCATCATTTATATGCATGTATTGTAATTTCCGCTACTTTTTTCTCATGGTTTGTACCCTGCGGCTTATACAGTGATGCCTTGGGGGGTGGGGTGGGGTGCTGGGCTGCGCTGCGCTGCGCTGCTCTGTTGGGGACTGGTGTTTGTCTCTGTTGAGGCTGGGGTAGGTCTAGTGCTGGGGAAGCCCGGTGGTGGCGGGGCCGCGGGGTGGTGCCTGGGTTCCAGAGGTTGCCTCTACCCGGATGTGGGAAGGGGGGCGTATCTGACCCCCAGACTTGCTGCTGCAGGGGTGGACGAGTGCGCGTCCCGGTACCGGATTGGTACCTGGGCGGTCCTGGGTTGGGGGAGCGTGCATGGGGTTAGGCGGGTGCGGGTGCAGGGTTGTGTGTGCGAGTGCTGGGGTGTGTATGTAAGTGTGTGTTGCTCTGCATGTTGGGACCAGGGGGTTGAACGGAGCAGGTGAGCGAGTATGTAGTGTAGTTAAGGGAGGGTCGCGTTGTGGAGGAGGGTTGCACTGGGGGCAGCGGTGGGGGGTGAGGTGTGTGACTGTGCTTGGAGGGTTGGTGCTTCTCCGGGTGGTGGGGTGTGTTGCCCGGGTTCCTCTTGGATATGGTGAGGGGATAGCCGTGGTGGTGGTCGGGGTTGTGGGCCGCCGGATCCTATAAGGGGGCTCTATGGTGGCTGGTCCTGGGTATTGAGTTTGGCTTCTGGGAGAGGCTGATTCCAGGCTGCGATTGTCAGGCGTCCGGGGCCTATGGACAACCTCGCCACGTGCCGGGCTCTGCCTCGTAGGATGGGGGACCGCTGTGGGATTCCCTACTCTTCAGGGTGGACTCGCAGTTGCCTCTTGGGTGCCTGTTTGGGTGCCGGGCCCCGGTGTCCTCCTAGTTGGACCCTTGCTTCTGGAGTGGAGTGTGGTTTGGGATGCATGGTTGTGTTCACCACTAACATCTCCTCATTCTCTATTTTTCACTCTGATGCAGTCATTCTGTCACTGCAAAGTGTTATCTGGATTGTCGTTGTTCATGAGGTTCTGTTTTTCTCGTTGTTTTTTTTTAATTATGTTTATTATTAGTAGTATGTATGTGTGTATGTACTGTATATACGTATGTATATATATATATATATGCACACAGTATGTGTGTATGTATGTACTATATATATGTGTATGTGTGCAGTATATACTGTATATATAAATACATATACTGTATATATATATATGTGTGTGTCTGTATATATATATATATATTGTTTAAATATTTATTTATTTATTTATTCCTTCCTCTCCTTTCCTGTCTTTATGCCCATTTTGTTCTGTAACTGTTCTGGTTGTTGCTGATACTGTGGTTATTGTTTGTTGATAATATTGTTGAAATATGTTTGTGAGGTTCTTCTGCACCATTTTTTATATTATATTCTGAATTTCACAGTACTAAATTTGCAATAGAACACGACATGGAAACACGCGGCTTATCGGATTTATATATTTATACGGATTTGTTTTTTCTCTTTAATTTTAGTGAGTGCGGCTTAAATACCGGTGCGTTCGGTTATTTGTATTTACATTATTTTTATGTGTTTATTCTGTTAGTGTCCGTTTTAGTCAGACCTTCTGGGAGTAATTAATGACGCTAACCAAGGTTCCACTGTAGTCACCTAGAATTATCATCCCAGTTTATCATCATCCACGAACCAGGAAGTATCCTGCTAGAGAACTAAAATTGGGCAAACATGTTTTTACATAGTTCAGCAGCTCAGTTTTGGTAACGTTTGGGGGACTTTACGCAGTACCATTCGATTGAAAATCACTCTTAGGGTGGTAAAACTTCAGGGTACTGTACCTATACAGTAATATACAGTTCTGTACCTGCTCAGCTACTGTCTCGTTTCCATTGGGGAAAAAAAGTTGTGGTAGTGGTCACGATGACTCTTTGATCGAGCAGATGTGCCATTGCTGGATCACTGTAACATTTATGGGTATATAGAGCCAAAAACAAGAATGAAAAGCCAGATACCCAGAATTTACAATGTTATGCCCACACCAACTCACGCAAGTTCTTTGCAAATAAATGCGCCACCTTGCAACTTATCAGCACAACTTTCCCACAAACTTTCCAGCCTGGTGCACTGCTTGTCCTTGTTTTTTTTTAATGCTGCACTTTACCCATTCCCTGCTGCTCCCTCATTTCTGGGCTTTCTTGTAAATTATGTGACTCTCATTAAAAAGTGTTTTTTGGCCCCATGCCTTTGCCTCTGGGGGCACAGACCTACACAACGTGTGAAAAGTGGTGAACTAATATGTTGAAACATAGGTTTTTTTACATAAACATAGACACTTTTAAACAGTGATACCACGATTCTTGCCTCTTTCTCATTAATGCATTCACTGCAGTGTCTCCCACTGTGCTGTTTTAAAGTGGAAAACCTCCTGCGTGAAAATAAGGTAGAGCTGAGCAGAGTCTGTGCAATAAAAAGAAAAAGCAAAAAAAAAAGAAGAAAAGCAGCACCAACTAACTGACACCATACCAACCAGCAATGCACCACCACTGCAGCTGTGCAATGTCACCATTTTTGGTCTAAAAGGGACTCAGAACTGGCCCCCAGCTGAGGAAGAAATCACAAAATGACCTTCCTGATAGGAAGAGCTTTGATGGATCACAGTCGATAGCTCTCACAAGGCGCTGTCCTTGCATCCTTCATCAAGGAAATGAAGACAGTCCGCTAGTGGTTTAGCTGACAGGGATGGCACACATGGCTGAAAGACACTTGAAGCCTAAGATGGCACTACTGTATAGATTACAAGGAGGCAAGAGCCCTGAACTTGGGTGGTGGAGGCTTGATCGATGAGCTGCTGCACACTTGGAGAGTGATGTGATGTAGGTTACGTCTGACATGGTAATCCATCTCCTATAGCAGGGCTATATCTATCCATCTATCTATCATTGTCACACAGAGAAAAAAGGAACAGAAACTCACACTTTCCCTTCTCAGTAAAAGGCCACCATTTGTGTTTACACAACAAAGGCCACCGCAAAAGTAATAGCAGAACTTCAAATAGGACTAAAAGTATTTATCACTCTGCCTCATGACCCAGAACGACCATGCGGCCCGTTGCACAAAACTGGCATAAGAGATTAAGATGGGTTATCTTACTTATCCTGGCTCAATTTATCCATGATCTGGTTGGACAAAAGTGGAATAGTAGAAAGTGGGATATGTTCTGAGATAAGTTACCGTGGAGATTTATTCTGTGGCGTTAGCCTGCTTCATACCGGGTGAAAGTCGAGGATCTATTAATCTTATTCCTTATCTCAATCAGTAGTCACCATAAATAGAAACTTGGGATGTCAGATAATATCGGCCCACCAATATTATCGGCCAAATATTGGCAAAAATATATAATATCTGTCAATATCTGTATCTGTTTTTTCCCCATAATGAAAACCGATTTTAAAATGTGCTGTAAATAAGACAAAGATGACGGCCCATACTGGCCGTCATCGTGGCTTCCACTGTGGCCACTACATGGTAATGGTAGGTAATGGTTTAATTTTATTTGAACATGCATATAGATGACATTGGAATACATCACCTAATAAAATTGACAGTTCCACATGTCCACAATAAGTAGGAAGAAACAAAGCTTATTTAATCCTTCCCCTATTTCAATACATTTGTAGACTTCCTGCAGTTAGTAAGTTTAAAATGCATAAATAAGGTCATGTGACAGTGTGTTGAATAGTCGTTAATGTCCTTAACATCACAAATAACTTTTTATAACCATTTATCTATAGAACAATTATTCTATACAGACATCTTATTAGCATGTTTTGCAGATTTCAATTGTTATGCATTCTAAAAAATTGTCAACAGCAAATGACCAGCTCTTTACCATTTTGTAGTTCAGATGTTTGTCCACGTACACAGTCACACCTCCTCCACTTTTGTTGTTCCTGTTGATGCAGTTCATTTCATAACCTTCTAGTTCAAGGTTTGTGTCCTTGTCTGCAATTATGCAAGTTTTGAGATTGCAATTACTTTGAAGGGCTCTTATTCTAAGTATTGGCTGATGTTGGGAAATCCTCGCTAATGCCACAACATTGTGTTTATTGTTGTGGCACTAAATGCTATTGGTATTGTTTTTACCAATAACATTGTGCACACTTGTAGTATAAAGTATGATGATATAAGATGATCAATGAACAGAGGCAATTGGAGTCGCAGTGTAGCCGTTAGCCTGATGGTCAGGCTAGTGCCAGCAGAATACACAAAGCAGTGCAATCAGGAGGCATGCTATGACACCCTACGAAATGCAGATAATAGACTGCAACTAACTGTAAATGATAGACTGTAAATTCATGCAATTTAATGGAGCAAACACTAGAATTTAAATTGTAAAAGTAGGTCAGAGCCTCTAATAGTGTTTAGGCCAGCAGACATGCTGCAAAATCATAATTAATCAGACTGTTGATCAGTCAGCATACATACTGAGTTGTCGCCACCGTTTTTGAACCTTTTTTACATCTTGGTGTGACTCTGTACAGTTTTATACGACTAAACTACACAGCTTGAACTAAGGTTCATACAATATGGCTTCAGTCAAATCTATGAATTGAAATTGAAGTCCAACTTTACTGGATGTCTTATAGCCTTATTGCTGCAATATTGTGTTCTTTCTGTTTTTGTGAGAGTGTGTGTGTGTTTTCCCCCCAAGACTGTTTTAGTTGTGGTGAACAGACTGCGCCTGTGGGCTTTACTGGCTTTATTGGCTTTACTTGCGCTTCTCCTGTCTGTGTCACTGCCTGTGTGGGCTGACACCAACCTGTTAGCTGAATACTATAACACTGACAATAGCTGTGTCTCATTTCGGGGTCTGCATCCTTCAGAGGACTAGCCTATGCGGTCAACGAAGGCTGGGTCCTTCCGAGAGTCCTTCTATCGCGGCTAGAGCAACATGACACGGGACAGTCTATCCTTCGGAAAACACTTCCTGGTTGTATCACGTGTTCACACCATCTTCGCTGTCAAGTCCGCAGATAAAAAAAAGTTGGACACCTAACAAAATATGAAACAATAGCGCCAAAGTTGTTTTTATATTCATTTTAAAATTTTGTGTTGCTTGAAACTTAGAAGATTAATCTCCAGATCAGAGAGAAACCTTGTATATTTAACCATAATAATAAAGAATTAACTACTTTATTACTTCTAGCTAGTTGTTAGTAATTGTACTTAGTCTGTGAATGATTACTTTGTCTCCCCAGTTTGTGCTTATATAAAAGCCTTAGAATCATTTTGGCAGTCAGTCAGCTTTGCCAACTTACTTGATGATGTGCTGGACACAAACCCTCAAACACGCCGGTTTCCCTCCAGATGATGTCCCAGAAGGACACAAGTCATCATGGCCCATGCAACAACTACACACACTCCTACTAAGCTAAAACATTTGTATTTTTAAAATACGCTGTAACCCGTAAATATTCTTTCTATAAACGCACAGACTGAATTTTTAATAATTAATAATCTATTGTCCCCACAATATAGCACTTGATATTTTTTAAAACCTATTATACATGGTAGAACTTCAAACTGCACATGTATCATATGGAATAGATTCATTGGAATAGCAGAATTTATATTCCTCAATCTTTACAATTATGGCGGAGGAACTTCAAGCAATGAGAGTCAACGAGCAGGGGTGGCAATTCTTGTTGCTCCCCGGCTCCAAGCCTGCATGTTGGAGTTTAATCCGGTAAATGAGAGGGTAGTTTCCATACGCCTTCGGGTGGGGGGACGAGTCCTGACTGTTGTTTGCGCTTATGCGCCAAATGGCAGTTCATAATACCCGCCCTTTTTGGAGTCTTTAGAGGAAATACTAGAGAGTGCTCCCTCTGGGGATTCCCTTGTTCTGTTGGGTGACTTCAACGCTCATGTTGGCAGCGACAGTGAGACCTGGAGAGGTGTGATTGGGAGGAACGGCCCCCCTGATCTTAACCCGAGCGGTGTCTTGTTATTGGACTTCTGTGCTCGTCACGGATTGTCTATAACGAACACCATGTTCAAGCATAAGGGTGTCCACATGTGCACTTGGCACCAGGACACCCTGGGCCGCAGTTCGATGATTGACTTTGTGGTTGTGTTGTCGGACTTGCGACCACATGTTTTGGACACTCGGGTGAGGAGAGGGGCGGAGCTGTCAACTGATCACCACCTGGTGGTGAGTTGGTTCCGATGGTGGGGGAGGATGCCGGTCAGACCTGGCAGACCCAAACGCATTGTGAGGGTCTGCTGGGAACGTCTGGCAGAGTCCCCTGTCAGAAGGAGTTTCAACTCCCACCTGCGGGAGAGCTTTGACCATGTTCCGAGGGAGGCAGCGGACATTGAATCCGAGTGGGCGATGTTTCGTGCCTCCATTGTCGATGCGGCCGATCGGAGCTGTGGCCGTAAGGTGGTCGGTGCCTGTCGTGGCGGTAATCCCAGAACCCGTTGGTGGACACCAGTGGTGAGGGATGCCGTCAAGCTGAAGAAAGAGTCCTATCAGGCCGTCTTGGCCCATGGCACTCTGGAGGCAGCTGACAGGTACCGGAAGGCCAAGCGGTCTGCAGCTCTGGCAGTCGCTGAGGCAAAAACCCGGACATGGGAGGAGTTCGGAGAGGCCATGGAAAACGACTTCCGGATGGCTTCAAAGAGATTCTGGACCACCATCCGCCGTCTCCGGCGGGGGAAGCAGTGCACAGTCAACACCGTGTATGGTGGGGACGGTGTGCTGCTGAACTCGACTCGAGATGTTGTGGACCGGTGGAGGGAATACTTTGAAGACCTCCTCAATCCCACCGACACGCCTTCCAACATGGAAGCAGTGCCTGGGGACTCTGAGTCGGGTTTGCCTATCTCTGGGGCTGAGGTCACCGAGGTGGTCAAAAAGCTCCTTGGTGGCAAGGCCCCGGGGGTGGATGAGATCCGCCCGGAGTTCCTTAAGGCCCTGGATGCTGTGGGCGTGTCTTGGTTGACACGACTCTGCAGCATTGCGTGGACGTCGGGGTCGGTGCCCCTGGACTGGCAGACCGGGGTGGTGGTCCCGCTTTTCAAGAAGGGGGACCGGAGGGTGTGTTCTAACTATCGTGGGATCACACTCCTCAGCCTTCCCGGTAAGGTCTATTCAGGGGTTCTGGAGAGGAGGATCCGCCGGATAGTCGAATCTCGGATTCAGGAGGAGCAGTGTGGTTTTCGTCCTGGTCGTGGAACTGTGGACCAACTCTATACTCTCGGCAGGGTCCTTGAGGGTGCATGGGAGTTTGCCCAACCAGTCTACATGTGTTTTGTGGACTTGGAGAAGGCATTCGACCGTGTTCCTCGGGGAATACTGTGGGGAGTGCTCCGGGAATATGGGGTATCGGACCACCTAATCCAGGCGGTTCGTTCCCTGTATGACCGGTGTCAGAGTTTGGTTCGCATTGCCGGCAATAAGTCGGACCCGTTTCCAGTGAGGGTTGGACTCCGCCAGGGCTGCCCTTTGTCACCGATTCTGTTCACTACTTTCATGGACAGAATTTCTAGGCGCAGCCAGGGCGTTGAGGGGTTTCAGTTTGGTGGCCGCAGGATTCGATCTCTGCTTTTTGCAGATGATGTGGTCCTGTTGGCTTCATCGAGCAGTGACCTTCAACTCTCACTGGATCGGTTCGCAGCTGAGTGTGAAGCGGCTGGAATGAGAATCAGCACCTCCAAGTCCGAGTCCATGGTTCTCGCCCGGGAAAGGGTGGAGTGCCATCTCCGGGTCGGGGATGAGGTCCTGCCTCAAGTGGAGGAGTTTAAGTACCTCGGGGTCTTGTTCACGAGTGATGGAAGGATGGAACGCGAGATGGACAGGCGGATTGGTGCAGCGTCTGCAGTGATGCGGACTCTGCACCGGTCTGTCGTGGTGAAAAGAGAGCTGAGCCAAAAGGCAAAGCTCTCGATTTACCGGTCGATCTACGTTCCTACCCTCACCTATGGTCATGAGCTTTGGGTAGTGACCGAAAGGACAAGATCGCGGGTACAAGCGGCCGAAATGAGTTTTCTCCGCAGGGTGGCTGGGCTCTCCCTTAGAGATAGGGTGAGAAGCACTGTCATCCGGGAGAGACTCGGAGTAGAACCGCTGCTCCTCCGCATTGAGAGGAGTCAGATGAGGTGGCTCGGGCATCTGGTTAGGATGCCTCCCGAACACCTTCCTGGGGAGGAGGGGAGTTTGGGGTCATCTGGGCAGAACTTGCTGATGGTTCCACGTACATACTTCGAGACCGATCTTTTAAAGCCAACGCTCTCCAACTCTGGAATGAGCTTCCACTGAACCTGCGCTCCTTGGACTCAGTAGATCCATCCATCCATCCATCCATCCATTTTCCACCGCTTATCCGGGTCCGGGTCGCGGGGGCAGCAGCTTCAGTAGGGAAGTCCACACTTCCGGGTCCCCAGCGACCTCTTCCAGCTCCACCGGGAGGACACCAAGGCGTTCCCAGGCCAGCTGTGAGACATAGTCCCTCCAGCGTGTCCTAGGTCATCCCGGGGCCTTCTCTCGACTGGGCATGCCCGAAACACCTCACCAGGGAGGCGCCCAGGAGGAATCCGGACTAGATGACCGAGCCACCTCAACTGGCTCCTCTCCGTGTGAAGGAGCAGCAACTCCAGTCAGAGCTCCTCCCGGATGGCCGAGCTCCTCACCCTATCTCTTAGGGTGAGTCCAGCCACCCTAAGAAGGAAACTCATTCCAGCCACTTTTATCCGCGATCTTGTTCTTTTGGTCATGACCAAATGTCATCACCAAATGTCAACTAATCTTTATATATGGCGTTATATGTTGTAATGAATAGACAAAGCTATACTTACATTACAAGTCACTTCGTTTTCCCCCATGTAGCGCTGCCATGATTAAATATTTTTTTCAGACCTAGGTGCGCAAAGGATCTTGGGATGTGAAAGGCCGGTAAGGATGGTCACAATGAACACTTGGAGCTAATGTCAGAGAAGGACACATTCGTCGGCCGCATTTTAGGGACACTTGGAGCTTCTTCGAATTGGGACAGCCTTCGCTCACCACGTGCTGCAGGGAAGAGGCGAAGAACTGTGGTGGGTTTATTGTTAGCCCCCCGGCTTGGTGCCTCTGTGTTGGAGTCATCCCCAGTAAACGAGAGGGTTATTTCCCTATGCCTTAGGGCTGGGGAAAGGGTCCTGACTGTGGTT
>QODF01000077.1:151893-181693 GCA_024372805.1 Oostethus manadensis
CCCCCGTGACCCGTCCCCCCCAGCCCCAGTACCCACACCAAACCCTGTTCCCATACTCACACATGCCACCACACATACACTTACACACCTACATTTTCACATATGCACCTGGATGTGCCATCCCCCAAAAAAAAAAAAAAAAAAAACAAAAAAAACCCCAAAAAAAAGGGACAAAACAACAAAACCAGACAACAGAAAAAACAAAAAAAAACAAAAAAAAAAAAGAAAAAAAGAAAATCAACCAAAAAAAACAACAAAAAAAAACCAATTTTACATTTTTTACCACGGGCCGAGGAAAAAACTAGCCATTTCCCGCAAATAGCCTCTGGGCCGCATTTAAGATATACCCTTGCTGTTTGGTTGAGCGCAGAACATGACATCAACTCTGTGAGCAACCACATCTCTCGCGGGCTATTCAGCTTGTTAGCTTGCCATCGGGAACGAGTGTTACTGGATGTGGAACTAAATGATGTGTGACACTATGTCTGAAATCGGAGAGGACACAACGCAATACAACCCCATCAGTCATCGACCTAAGGGACAGGGTCAAAGATTTTACTTTTATTTGTTTCATCCGATGTTGACCAATATTACATTTTTATAGCAATATCGAGCCAAAAATATAGATGGGCTGATATTATCAGACATGCCTATTTATAACACCTTTTTTTCCAAGATCGGCAATGATGAGCACATGATTTTGGAGTGTCTATGGGAATTTTGGGACTAAGAGGAACTTAAGAGGAACTTTCGTGATGTTCAGGAGAGTTCTAGATAGTGTTCGATGGGCTTTGCCAAAAATGTTCCCACATAGCACAACACACACAGGCATGGCTGGGGCACCTGAGGGAGGGCGTCTGATGTTGAAAGACTCGAAACGCCCGATGACATCACCGATGATGTGCTCAACAATGGTGCTAAAGCTGTCCAATAACATTGTGGTAGGTTTCGGAAGGGAAACATTCACCACGCAGTAGTATTTTCGCGCTCCTGAATAAGTCTAAAAAAGATAACAAGACCAAAATGAAGATCTGTAGCTAAAATTCTGCACTTAAAGAGATAATAATGCTCAGTTTTGATTGGAACTGGCAGAGAGGCATCAGTTGAACTACATGTTCATTAGTGCTGCTGCATCTTAGAAATGCAATAATGCCTCTCATGAGACTGAAAGAAAAAAAACCTAGAAGAAACATCTGCCAGTATTATATTGTATTGGATATACTGTAGACATACTGTTGTGGCCTGTGGGTGTGGATAGAAAAATAAAACAAAAATAGCCTCCTGTTAGAAAAAAAACAAAATCAGATACAAACGTGTAATTTCGGTCTACGTATTAGAGATTCCCACACCTTTGGTTCTGCGTGTGTTTCCCCTTCCCTGCTGGCAGGCAGTTGGATAAATGAATGGCTGTCCATTCGTGGAGGTCTGGTGAAGGGACAGAAATAACTCTGCTGACCACGGAGACCTCTGGTTGTTCCCACACGGCATCCATCCTGTTCTAATGGAGATTTGCGCTGTTTTAGTGGAAGCAGCTGGAATTTTCTCACTGCTCTTTGCGTCCTGTAACTGATAGCTGCCTTTTTCCCCCCAGACTCAAGCGATAGCAGGACACAATCTGTCTTGAAGTCATGCTGATCGTCCTGCTATAACTAATTTCTGCAGACTTTCCAAAAAACGCGTTGTATCTGTGGTCAGCGGACATCAAAAACACACAGTTGAATTGGCAACCAGTCCAGGGTGCACCCGGCCTTCTGCCCAAAGTCACCTGGGATAGGCTCCAGCTTACCCGCGACCCCAGGAAGGACAAGTGGTATAAAAAATGCATAGATGGATTATATCAAAGATCTCAGAGGTAGAGTCTGAGGGTGGCTGGCCAGTAGGGTTAGGGCGAATAAAAACGATATATTTGCAGAATATATACAGAACAATTCGATATGACTCGATGCAGTGTACAAACGATACAATTTGATTCAGTACGATGCATTTCTACAATTAATGTTTGTTGACGTAACATAAAGATGGCAGTTACATCAAGGGGGCATAGCATCAGCCACGGTTAACTGTGCTAGCTCGGGCTCAGCTAGGCAGCTCTGCAGCAGTCATGGTAAGCTGCCCGGCAATCCTTTTCATATTTGAACTAGAATGCAAGCAGCAGTGCTGCAAAAAAGAATGACAAAGGTTTAGTGAAAAATAAGCAACAGTAAAGCCTATTTTAAATTCATTCAGAAAACATACAGTATGTCGATCATGTCAATCGACTATAAAGCTCCGACTATAAAGTAAAATCATATTAAAAAAAAATATTTAGTGTAGTATGGTAGTAGTGACGTATTCTAGAATCTTTAGAAGTAGAATGGGAGCTAGATCCTTTAGTTACCAGGCTACTTTGTTACAGAACAATCTGCCCGACGCAATTCGGGAATTCGGGCTTTATCGGGGTTTTATTCTCTCAAAGAACCTTCACACCAAAACACCCCAGTAAACGTTGACTGTCACAGCCTGTTGAAGCCACCAGGACCACATCGTCTGCAAACACCAGAGATGACATCCTACGACCCCCAAAATGCTCCCATAATGAAAACATTAAATACAGTATATAAAATTAAACGGTCAAAAGACAGAACTCTTTACTTTTATCCCTGTGGTTGTCTTTGACGCTGAAAGGAGCGTTACAATGAAGGGAGAGACAGGTTTATTGGGGATGATGACGTCTGAGTAATGAGACCACTTTGCTGCTTAGTTATCACTGTCCATTTCATAGAAGCAGCTCTTTTCCTGTTTAAGGATAGCATCTTTACCCTTTATGATGGTTGCCGCATTTGAGCGTCTTGGACCCAGCATGCAGCGAATGTTGACGTTTCTCTGCTGAGTGTCTTACAATGTCTAATTTCACTTTGTTTTGCCCGCCCAGAAAGAAGACCAAAGTGATTGTAACATTTATTTATGGTAGTGCATATGTACCTATGGAGCTCCATGAAGCAAGGACCACCTGTATGTGCTCATTAAAGCCAATCCAATAAGAGCCCAATACATTTGCATAGCACATTAGATGGAGATGAGCTGAGACTGGTGTGATGCAGGGATGCAGAGAAAGTGAGGGATAAAAGACAACAGTCAGCAGGGAAGAGAGGGGGACAGATGAGAGGGGAAAGCAAGGACAACAAAAGACGCTATGAGATAAAGCGAGAGAGGATCAACACTGGACAGCTGGGCCAGCAGCACACGGGTCAAGCTCAGGAAGCTGCTGAAAAGTCAAAGTCACTCTTTCATCTACACCCACTCCAGCAACCCTTAACTCCTCAAACGTGACCTTGCAAAAGCACGGTGTCATCCAACTTTCTCTTCTGCTTCCTAATACCACACATCACTTTTTCCCCCTCACTGCCCTTTCCATCTGTTCTCTCTGGCCTTCATCTCCCGCCTTGTCACGTTTATTAATGTTAGTCCTCTTTTTTTACCATCACACTCCGACAAGCCATAACTCTCTGTTTTTCTACCTCATTATGTATCTTTCTCTCAAGCAAACTCGTGTATCCTATCTTTCCCTTGATTAGACGTGGCTGAGTGGAGAGCAAAGTCCATCACTTCTACCAAAACTCGTGACAGAGATTCTCTCCTCTGCCAAACTGCAAGGCCGGTAAAAAGCTTACAGTATATGATTTTCTTTGGGAAAAGACCGGTGAACAATATTTGAGTGTCCTCACAGAGAAGCTTCATTTCTCCTTTCTCCCCTCAGCGAACACTTGGCATTACTCATGACTGATACACTTCTGTGGCGAAACAAACAAAGCGTGACAAATCCAGATTATTGTCTGCGGCCGAGATAAGGTTATAATGAGAAAGTGCATCGAGGGAAATTGATCGTTTTTCAGGAAGCTGTCTGACTTGCTGGCGTTGCCAATAATAACTTCCTGTGTGCCCTAACTTTAATAGGACTGGTAGAAAGTGGGAAGAGGATGAGTCTAAAAGAACAGATTTAATTACAATGAACAGTAAGGAAGTTTATTATTATCAGTTGCTGCATACAGTAAGAGTTTCTGTGTATGTATACAGGTGGGAAATTTTGTATCAATTAATAATGAAAGCAATCCGAATTACAGTGGAATACAGCGTCCATAAGGTCCGACTCTGACCAAATAAATGTTTCCCATAAGAACTATTCATTACGACTTCTATGCTGGTCAACCTACTAGGGTTGCAGGGGTGTGCTGGAGCCTATCCCAGCTGACTACAGTCGAGCAGCGGTCGAGCACCCTCAGCCAATAGCAGGGCAGACAAACAACCACCAATTTAGAATCGCCAGTTAAACTAACATCCGTGGGCCAATATTATCAAACATCTTTAGTTCTTGTTATTATCAAAGTTTAAACTTTTTCTCACCTTTTTGCTCTTTTTTCTATTTTCAAAAGTGTTTTCAATGGTGTTTTGGTGTTGCCCCGAGCACCCTTGTCCTACAATAGTCCTACATCAAAAATGTGGTCAGCCCTGATTAAAATGTGTAATAGTTATGGAGGTTTACTCTCCATTACATCCTGCATCTTGGAGGCATGATGAGTGAAGTGTCTTGCCCAAGGACACTACAGTGACTGGTTGGAAGGAGTGAGGACTGAACAGCCAACCTTGGCTTTCTGGACAACCTGCTTTTCCGCCATTGCTGCCCCATACCACTCTTTCCCTGAAACTATTTTCCAGGAGATTTTTAGCTGCAATGGAGACAAGATATAACACCATAGAAATCAATACTAGAGACATAACTTGACTACTATAAAGAACAAAACATTTCAGAATGCAGGCAATCACCAACACCAAGTAAAACAAAAACATGAAATTTTTTGCAAATTTACATGGAACTGTCACATTTAATTACATACAATTAGCTGTTCATCATTCCTTAACTTAGTTTAAAAAACAGTTCCTCAATAATTTGCAGGCTTAGGACAAGATTAATTATTGAGCCAAATTTGTGCCACAGATGATCAATAGCTTCCAGGAATTTTGATTCTGTATAATTCAGGGTAATGACATCATTGGTCTGTCTAGACCAGGGGTCTCAAACTCAATTTAACTTGGGGCCACATGAGGCGGAGTCTGGCTGAGGCTGGGCCGCAGCCTCAGCGCACATGCACACACGAGCAAATTAAATAAAAAAATGTTAAAAAAATCCAATCTTCTCAAACGTCTTTTTTAAATTTTTGAACACAAAATAAGATTGACAAGGACACTCGTGTAAACAAGTTGTGTGCAAAACTATTAAGAAAATTATCAATCAAATAACAAATGAATAAACAAATACAAAATTAAATGAACAAAGACCCTGGTGTAAACAAGTTGTATAACTTTCCTTGGGTACATCCCTTCTTAGTCAATTTGTATGAAACATACTGTACTGTTAAATGTTTTTTGTACAGAACTACTACTAAACAATCAACAAACAAATAAACACAGAATAAAATGGCGTAAACAATTTGTATAACTTTCCTTGGGTTCTTTGGTAGTAAATTTGTATGGAACATACTGTACTGTTAACTGTATTACTGTTTTCTCTACAAAACTTAATAAAACAATCAGAAAAATCAGCAAATACATAAACAAATTAAGAACTAATTTGCTAAACTCAGTTGTCAGATAAATTGTACAGTTCTTTAACCTCAGTCAATGGGTTTTTCTAAAAATGGCTTCTCTTGCCTACTTTTTACTCCTAGGTGACTTGGCAGCGCTTCCTCTCACATAGCTGAGCGACATTTGTTTTGAAAAAGGCATGTTTGGGGGTGTGGAATATACTGTATTTTATATTCACTTGGTGTGTCCTGTTTAGCCGATGCACGGAGAACGGCGCAGCCCTATACATCGCCCTGACATCAATTCCACTCCCACATCCTCTTGAGTAGGCTACGTTGTGAATTTAAAAAAAAAGCAAGGAATCCATCAATGCGATCTCCACTGTAAACCAGACAAAATCCATGCGAGGGCACGCGACAACCAAACGGAACGCCCCAAAAACCTCCATCTACTGCAATGCCATCCAAGTGCCTTTTCTTTTTCCATTTAACATGGGAGCAGATGGGGGCCACGACGCATGGCGCACTCAGCCGGACAACAACCCACCTCTACAGTGCAATTGCTCTACAAATAGAAATATGCAGCAATGTCCCAGTTCAACAGCACAGATTTGGTAGAATAACATGCGTTTTGAAGGCTGAACCATCCCTATTACAAAAAAACGCTTGCACCATGGAGGTTGTTTTTCTCCACTCCCATTACTTTACACCTTTAAATAATGGGCTACCACGCATACTACAGTGATATCAGTTGGTGTTTCAGATCCATTTGAATGAAGGTCTTCTTTATGAAGTTATGGTTTGAACATGGAGCAGCCAGAGCATGACCATTCACCTTTCAGCATGACCATTGACTGAAAGGACAAAAGGCAGGGGGAAAAACAAGGCTATAAACTATTTGTAGTGTCATAAATATGGAGATGATCTCATTGAAATAATTTCAAACACATTTTTTGTGGGGAAAATGAAATTACTTCCATCCGTGTTCTATGTGATTTACAATTCACCTTCACCTTTAAAAGCAATATTCGCTCTGCAGTAGTTGTGTAGTAGCTTGTAATGTTGGGACAGGCCGTCATCCAAACGGTGCAGACAACATAACCTCGATTCCCTGAGGTGTTTAAAAAGTTGCAGAGACAAGCAGATATCATTATGGGGAAAATGTGCTACCAACCTACTTGGAAGCACATACTTCTAATATAAAGGAGAAAGAAATGGGCCTGCCGGCCTGCCAGTTATTGGCTGGGGGAATGTGGGAGGGACTGCAGAAATTAACATGAATTACTCAAAGATGACTGACACCTTCTGAAATGATTTTTGTGATTTACCAAGTAATTTGGGACTTGCTTTTGTTCAGCAAGGGACATTTTAATACTGTGGGTTATCACAGCTGTCTTGGTAGGATTGCCTTAGTAGTGAACATGCCAATAGGGAGGCAATCTTTTTTTTTACAACTGCATCCCTGGCAACGGCCCCTCCGACAGCAGTAGCTGCAAACTGTCCTTTGCCCTGTTTAAAGAGGACAGTGTAACAGATCCAAAGTGGTACTCCACAATCACTTGAATGATCATACAGTGAAACCTTGCTTTTTGGCAGATTTTGCTGCAGTAGTAACACTCAGAAACACGCAGTACGCATGAATGCCTCATCAGCGCAGCATGCACACTCCTTATTAGAAGAAAGGAGACAATATTTACATCTGCGTGCTTTTTTATGAACAAATAAACCACAACACGTAATAAATATGATTAAAAGTTTCCCTGGCCGAAATCTGTCCATAGTGTCCCAAACACGACAAGTGTGAAGAGCCACATTTTTTCATTTACGAAACATCAACCTGCCACTACCAGACGCCGAAAAACTTGTTCATGCTTTTGTGACCTCCAGGTTCGATTATTGCAACTCTCCTCTCTATTAATATTAATCAGGACTGGTGTCAAACTTCAAACTAAGAGTTTTCCCTAGAATGTAACCTCCCTGGAGTATCTAACTGTGTTCTTAGCTGTCTGCTCTCGCCAACCGTTTTCCATATGATTTTATATACAGGTTGTCAAACAAAGAGCACAGAGCAACGAACAAACTTGAAGTTTCTGGTACGGTTGGGTAAAACTGCATCAGAAGGACTGGGTTTGCTGCAGCAAGTGAACGGAGATGAGACAATGTCACACTCAAGTGTTTTTATCTGGTGCAGGAGTTTTAAAGTATGTAGAAGACAACCCCAAGAGTGGAAGGCCTTCAAAGACCAGGACCAGCGCGTCAGGCAGATGGTGCATAGCTATCGTCGGCTGTTTGATCACAAGTGAGCTGGGAATGAATTGGGACAGTGTCTGGAAGTTTACCACTGAAAATTTGGACATGCGCAATGTCTGTGCAAAGATGGTGCCAAAACTGCTTATCGCTCACTGGAAGGATCCAATCATGCGAGTGAGTCAAAGCATCCTTGAGAGTCTTGAAACCAAACCAGATTTGCTAAAGTGAGTAATCACAGACATTCAAAACTGCATTTTTGACATCAAAAAGGTTGTGACGATGGAGCTGCGGGAGATCCCGAAAAAAATCTTCCAGGAGCACATGCAAGCGTGGCAGAGAAAAATGGGAAAGTGCATTAGACTACAAGGGGATTACGATGGGGAAAACTTGTTCTTTGTAATTAGAATTTCAAATAAATCTGTTGTGTCACCAGTCCTGGAACTTTTTTGACACACCTCGAAGATTGCCATAAGAAATCTTTAAAGACCCATCATGCAATCTTATCCGGAACCAGGAGAAGAAATCATAGTTCACTTCTACTAGCCTCACTGCACTGGTTACCTGTAAAAATTACAATTGAGTTCTCCTCCTTACATACACTGCTCAAAAAAAATAGAGGAACACTTTGAAAACACATCAGATCTAAACGGGGGGGAATATTATCTTGAATATTTTCCTGATAATAAATAAGTAGGTGATGTATTAGTAACAAAATGAAGCCACATCATTTGATACAAATGTAAATGATCACCCTATAGAGGGGGGAAATCAAAAATACCCCAAAAATTAAAGTGAAAACATGATGCGGCAGACTGGTCCATTTTGCCAAAATGTCATTGTAGCAACTCCAAATGATTCTGAGTAGTTTGTGTGGCCCCATGTGCTACGTCAGGGCATGCTCCTAATGAGACCTAGGATTGGTGTCCTGGGGAATCTCCTCCCAGATCTGGACCACGGCATCACTGAGCTCTTGGACAGTCTGAGGAGCAACCTGGCGGCACCGGATGGACCTAAACATAATGTCCCAGAGGTGTTCTATTGGGTTTAGGTCAGGTGAACAGCGGGGCCAGTCAATTTGTATCAATTCCCTCATCCTCCAGGAACTGCCTGCATACTCTAGCCAGATGAGGTCGATCAATGTCGTGGACCAGGAAGAACCCAGGTCTCACTGCACCAGCGTAGGTTCTGACAATGGGTGCTAGTATTTCATCCCGATACCTAATAACAGTCAGGGTGCCATTATCTAACCTGTAGAGGTCCTTCCAGGGATATGCCTCCCCAGAACATCACTGACCCACCACCAAACCGGTCAGGCTAAATGATGTTGCAGGCAGCATAACGTTCTCCATGGCATCTCCAGACCCTTTCACGTCTGTCACATGTGCTCAGGTTGAACTTGCTCTCATTGGTGAAGAGCACAGGGCATCAGTGGCATATTTGCCAATTCTGGTGGTCTATGGTAAATGCCAATCAAGCTCTACGGTGCTGGGCAGTGAGCACAGGGCCCACTACAGGACGTCAGGCACTCAGGCCACCCTCATGGAGCCTGTTTCTGATTGTTTGGTCAGAAACATTCACACCAGTGGCCTGCTGGAGGTAATTTTGTAAGGCTCTTGGCATTGCTTATTCTGTTCCTCCTTGCACAAAGTAGCAGATACCGATCCTGCTAAGTTTAAGGACCTTCTATGGCCCTGTCCAGCATACCTAGAGTAACTACCTGTCTCATGGAATCTCCTCCATGCTCTTGAGACTGTGCTGGGAGACACAGCCAACCTTCTTGCGACGGTATGTATTGATGTGCTATCCTGGAGGAGTTGGACTACTTGTGCAACTTCTGTAGCGTCCAGGTACCGCACCATGCTATCAACAGAGATGTTGATCCAAGCCAAATGAAAAACAAACTACAGCAGTAGAAAGCCAGTCAGTAAAAAATCACCAAAAATAGATGAGGAGTCCATGGCCTCAACCAGGAAAACCATTCCTGTTTTGGGGGCTGTCTCATTGTTGCCCCTCTGATGCGCCTGTTGTTGATTTCATTAACAACAAAGCAGCTGAAACTGATAAACAACCCCCTCTGCTACTTAATTGACCAGATCAATATCTCAGACATTTGACCGATAGGTTACTATACTTGGATTAAAAAGTGTTTCTCTAATTTTTTTTGAGCAGTGTATGAAGCACTACATGGTCAGGCACCAGTATATTAAAGAGCTTCTAGTGCTCTATCATCCCAGTAGAACACTTCACTACCCGACTGACTTACGTACTTATTTGCCACTCTTAGAATTTTTAAAAGTAGAATAGCAGGCAGAGACTTTTAGTAAACTCAAACCTCACCTTTTTGCCAAAGCATAGAAGTAGTTAGATAAGTAGTTAGATAGATAGTTGGAACTGACGCCTGCTAAGCTGATATGTATCAGAGACACGCCTCTATGTTCCTTGGACAAAGATAGACTTACTGTTTTTTGGATTGAGCTACCATCTGTCCCTCTACTCTATTTTTCTATCACAAACCAACCGGTTGAAACAGACGACCGCCCCACAGAGTTCTGTTCATGGTTTCTTCTCTAGAGGGATTTTTTTTTCATTACTGAGTGTGACCTTCATGTGTAAAGTGCCATGAGATAACTATTGTGATTTGGTACTATATAAAGAATTGAACACAAAGAACCATAATCAAAATCTTCACAGACGCTGAGTCCTTAAAGTGTGGTTGCTTTGATTGGGTACGCAAACAACACAAACAGATATCTTGACAATCATTTTCTAATCCTGTGGAACCGGGGGTGTACAAAAACTGAAGCTCCACTGTACAAGGATTGGCGTTGGCACTTTGCATGTAATTACAACAAGGTATGGCCATTACTCATGCATAGGTCATTGGTCGTTGGCATAGGTTATCCATAGGTCATCATGCATAGGTCATTCACCCTTTAGGCACCAGAGGTTTTCTCAATTTTAATGTTAATATTTCACAAGGTTGTCGCTTGTGATGAGAAAAAAAGAAAAATCATCAGTATGACCCAAAGTTTGTGATAACAGTAAATGTACTCACCTAAATTGCATATTATGACATCACCAGGTTCAGAATTTCTAAGATATCTGTCTCCACAATATCAACTCATCAAAATGTCTGACTTGTGATACTCTTCCTCGTGTCTCAAGCAAACCCAGCCATCATCGTCGTTGTCACTTACAGCGCGATCTGCTGCCTCAACCGCTATTGTATACCGCCCTTGTTACACAGATATAAAGTATCCATCAATTATCCATGTGAATATTATCAATCATCTAGATCATTGTATTCTCAGGTCATATCTAACAGTGCAATTTTTTGTTGACGATTTTTCTGCGGATACTACAGAAATGCGTTTTAGTTTTGTTTTTTACATTCCCGCCACCCCCTCACTATTAGCGGTGTTTTGACAACCCACCTGCTGCCTCCCAGATCTTGGTTAAGCAAAGCATTGACGCAAGTACATAACTGCTTGTGGACTGACTCGCTGCTGCACGTACACAGTGATTAAAGGGCTATAAACTCCTTCACAAGCTTAAAACCACGGCCACAAATGTTAGATGTCCGCCGTCTCCTGTTGCAGTGGTTGCCAAACTTTTTTTGCCGCGCCCCCCCTTTTGGAGACAACATTATATTCAGCCGCCCCCCCCCAACCACTTACCCACACAAGGCGCTTTGTTATTAAAGCAGCCGGATTTTAAAGGAGAGAAAAAAGTAGCAGCTTGTAGTCTGAAAAATACGGTAATAATGAACAGTGTGCATGGTAGCCCTGTGGTCCCCCTGTCATAATGCCGGACCCACCCAGTTTGAAAACCACCGTCTTGGTGTAACGTATTAACTACATGATGCACCATATTTGCGGAAATGGCTTGTTAAATTCAGCATTTTTTTTTATTATGTCAATACAGGTTGTTAATTGAGAGGATAATAAAAACTAAAACAATAATTCACTTTTGTTAAATATTTTCCAATACTTTAAATAATATTTTATTAAATACATTTATTTCTGTCACAGTGAAAAATCAATCAATCAGTCAGCAGAGCATAAAAATATATTTTTTGATATATTTCATGCATTCGACTCGCTGGTCTCCAACTTGTGCTGCTGGTGTCAAAAAAAGAGGCTTTTCCTCTCTATAAAAAGAAGGAGGTGACAAGCACCTTTCAGCTTACGCATAACCCTGCCCCTTCAGGATGAAGATACTACTGCAACAATTCCTTTATGACGTTTCTCTGTAGTTTATGGTAAAATTAGCAAGAATAATGATGTTAAACTTACATTATAGACTTAACATAAGCTGCATTGTTATATTATTGGCTGTGGCCTATCCCAGCTGATTTAGGGCTAGAGGCGGGGTACATCCTGGACTGGTCATCAGCCAATCAGAGGGTTCACACAGAAAATACTGCACGTACATTCAAAATACAGTTCAGTGTGCAAATAATATAAAATTTATGTTTCGCCTGCCCTTTCTGAATGCATGTCACTGGTTATTTCCTTGCAGGAGACATGCAATTTTACTACATGGCCAAACATGAAAAACTAGAGGATGTTCCAATTTGTCCAATACAGACATTAGTATAGGCTGTTGTGCATGCTGTTTTGTGATGTGGTTGTCAGCACTGGGATAGCTTCTCTTCTCTGCTACCACATTGGTAACACTACAATCGCACAAACAGCAGCACTAAGTGAAAGAAAATAGGCTCAGTGCCACAGAAACTACACTGTTCGCTATCTCTGCACAGGGATGACATTCAAACAAATGCACAGATTAAGCAAAGTAGAGTACATTTAGCATCTTTCAATACCATCTGTATTTTGTATTAAGTTTTAAAGCACACCTTGCTTGTTTGACAGCTCTGTATATACAGTGTCTCAAATGTTTTCGATTTCCTATCTGCCACTGCAAACAATACTATAAGATATGCAAGAGATTACTCACCTGTCAAAACCTGACAATGGCTAATGTATCTCTGGTTTGGATTACATTTACCATCAGGTGTCATCTCTAAGCTGTTTAATGCATTGTGGAATGACAGGCTTTAATCAGCAAGGCTCAGTGGAGCCAGCGGATTAAATCCGTTTTTTATCCTTCCTTTGACTTTCCCCATTGCTCGGGGTTGTAGCGCAAATCATGATGTGTCCCTGTTGGTCTCACTTCAGCGTGGTTTATTGCTGTAGTCACATTTTATAGATTTCATTTATGTATTGCATATACTAACAGGCTCTGAAAAACAAAAGACCTCTTTGTGTTCCCCTTAAAGAAACAAATGGATAATTTCTCTCAACATATATTGTTCTGTCTGCACGAGACCATCAATCTGTAAATACAATACCCCACTGAGTTTTGGGCATCCATGCACAAGAGATTGAATGCACACAAGTATATGCACACTCATGGTCCGACAACAGCGATACCGGCTGCCGCATTGCACAGAATTGCTAAACAGCTGTAGTGCTCCATCGGGGCTATCGATCATGTCCCTCTCTCTGAATCCCAATCAGACGTAGGCAGAGCAGAGCGGCTTGAGCGGGACCTCGATGTCGGCTGTGTTGGACTGCTGCAACGCACCACTCATATCAACCAGTCATCAGTGAACAAACCTGACCTGGATAGCTGAATAGATGCATCTACACGCCAGCGCTGTCCAATTTGAATAACAAGTATTCCGTTGAATTGAACACCTTTTGCCAGCAGTTGAATTTAATTAATGACCACCAAGACTAGTTTATTGTTTTATCTTATTGTTCCGTACTGTAGATGTATTTATGTATGTATGTATGTCACCTCAACTCATTTTGGATGGATCAAAGAACAAAATTTGTTATTTTGGCTCAATCTAAACAATTATTGGTTGCACAATATTGGACTTAAAAAAGATAACCTAAGGTGATAGCATGGACAGTTGTTATGTTCAGTTGGAGGTGGGACGGTCTGGCTACTTAAAGGGCATAGAAAGGCAATTTTTTCCAAATGCATCTAATGTAGATTTTAAGAGAGTTTTAATGGAAATAATCAATTAGAAGTTGGTTTTACAGCCCTTTATCGTGTTTTTACTAGGCAATATTGATTAAAAGAAACCCTAGCAGACGATGGTTAGACAATTTCCGACGCTTGACGTTAGATATGCCACAGATGCATGCGTACCATACGGGGCACACAATCACAGCGCGCTTTTAATGTGCTTGGAACTTTCTTTATTTTCACATGGTTTTATTCGCTTTTGCAAAAAATGCTTTATTGTGCAGCTCCAAACTACACAAAAGCTACTTGCCACAATACAAAAGAAAAGGATGGTACGCGGTACCAGCTGATCCAACGCATTTAAGAGCGTCTGGCTCAATTTCCTCCTTCTGTGCCATGACTGGAGAATACACATTTAAATTGTCCCCAATGGTTGTGGAGAACACCGCTTGTCACATTGACACCTAAAAAGAAAAAAATGAATAAATTGGTAAATGACTATGGCTTGGCACGAATGGCAAATCTGCAAGCTTCCAAAAAAGGAGCTAGTAAAAACACGGACCGGTAAGGATAGCTTATAGATGTTAGCATTTATTTTGCCAGGCCACGATGGCTTACTGAATGATGCACATGTAGCGTATGCGTATGTAAACAAAAGAGATGGCAACTTGCCAGTCATTGTTTCCTCCTCTACATCATCCCTGGGAAAGTCTTCATCCTCGTGTTCCTGGTACGACTGCTTCAAACATGTAAGCTTGAACCTCCAAATGCGACTTGCTATGGACTGAAACATCCTGGAAATCCCTGCTTCCTTCATCACTCGCCTCCATGTTGACTACCTCGGCTGATTCTGACTTGTAGCAGATATGACGTCATCGACTCGCCCCCATCGGTCAACCAAGTACTTACCTTAAAGTTCCTGTGGCCGCCAATTTCCCATGTCTGAATCTTTTAGCTTCAGCTGGGAGACACCAATTATTTCTCCCATGCTCTCTCTGGGACGTCTTCTAGTTTTTGAACATTGATAAGTTTTGCGTTTTCTAGTAGTATGCCCACTGGTATCCATGGCATCCAGCCTGGTTCTCTGCTTTTCCTGGTTTTATAACTAAGGGTACCTCCCACATTTGAATTGATATGGTACAGATCCCTGGTACCTGGGTATCGGTACTCAACGGTGTCAACTTTTGGTCCTTTTGTGTGTATTTCTGTGAGAATAAATGTTAATTTGTTTAATAATAAAATTTCAAAATGTTTCAATGTAACATGTATTTATCCATATATAAAGCATATAATCCATAAATCCAAATCAATCAAAGTACATCAAAACAACATCCAACTGATTGTATTGCAATTTTTGTGTAAAAGTCTGTTGGTCCGGTAAAACTTGAATGTGTTCAGTTTCTGTGTTCCAGTTATGATGGACTGTCTTAGTAATAACTTTTCCCAAAAGGAACCATTTGCACATGTGAGAAAAGGGCATGTATGCAGCATTTTTGCTCAGACCTCACCTGATGTCTCGCTACAAATATCAAGTGTGCCGACTGCAACTGAACATGACTGGTGTCACATACTCGTCCACTCCCTTACAGTCAAAAGGATGTGTTTAGGTACCAAACTATGGCACAGTTTGATTTGACATGAGTTGCACACGGTAGTACCAATGGAAAATACCTATAAAAGTATCACATTCGGGACCCCATCCTATTTATAACAGTCAATTTATTCGTGGTGTCAGTGAAGTTGTTGCACACCATTGCCTTTTACTCATACGCCCTCCTTTGTTGATTTTGTTGTACTTTGTGTGACTCTCATTAAGTAACTGTTTTACGGGCTCGTGCCTTTACATCTGACTTCCAGACCTACATAGCACATAATGTCAAAGTTATGACAGACAGAAGATTATGGCACTGTGCCATTGGTGGAAAGAGCTTTTTTGTTGTTGTTGGGTTTTTTTTTACCACTTTGGGTAAGAAGTTGCCAGGACCAATCACAAGAGACAATCATTATCATAACAATGCTTTTTTGGGGAGTTTTTACGCTGGATGCCCTTACTGGTGCAATCCTGGTTTGGGAATCGTAAGCTTTTCTTCTGTCTTTAAAGGCAAATGTATGTACAATTACACCACCCACTGATCCTAAGTGCAAACCAGATTGTCATCGCTATGTAACAGTTATTGCTTCTCTTTAGCCTTTCTTCCTGGTTCTTGGGACTGCATTGCTATCGGTGAAGTAGTCAAGTTTTCAAACTTAATGAAAAATTAACAGCAATATATTTGGTCTCAGAGCTGGGCCCTGACTTGAGTGAGAAACTTTGAGCCCAGAGTGAAAGTTCACAGAGCATACACAGCAGTTGCCGCACCCTCTAGAAAGAGAAAGTGAAAGTTAAGCCTGTTTGAGAGACAGCGAGAGAACAATGCACCTGTTGTGTGTTTGCTTCATCTGGGTATTTTTCCATGAGTCATTTCTCAGGGCTGCACAATTCTCTGATTGTTATACATGTGGGAGTGTGTGTGTTGAGAAAAAATTTGATGAGAAGCTTTTTGACTCAAAAAAGCTATAAGACTGAATCGTCAGTTCGAGGCATTCCGTGTGGTTATGAATGCACTTAATGAATTTAAAATGTAATTTTGGTCCATAAACACAAGATTTCCTCGAGAGTTATTTACAACGCATGGCTGCGACGGAAGAATACACATTTTCGTTGCAAACGACAAATATTGTGTCAAAGTGTAAAAGTTCTGGAGTGGATTCAATTATTGTTTATATATTATAGACATTGAAAAGCATTAAAATAAGCACTGCCATGTCGCTATGGTATCTTTGAGCATGTTAAAGGAGGAATTGTTATATGAAAGTGACAGTAATAACTAAGCAATTATCAATTAAGCAGAAATTTAATGTAATTGTACTTGATGTTTTTGTTACTACAATTTGTCCTTCACGTTTACAAAGATCCTGACTTACACTAAAATTTGACTTACAACGCATCGTTGGAGCTGAACTTGTTTGCAACCCAAGAATCAGCAGCATGCTGTAACATTTTAAGTACAAGCTTACTGGACTGATTGTCCAATAAATAAGCAGCTCACATTTCAGCACTTTTGGTGCCAGCGGCTTTGACTCAATACTTCCACTGAGCAGATTGTGACAGTAGTGATAAACATGTGAACACACTGATGGACATTGTGACCAATACGAGTTGCAACTGTAATGATTGACATGCAGACACTCAGTGATTGCAGACAATTATCGGGCAAGCAGAACATCTCATCATCTAAATTAATTAACCAATACCTTCATTTCCTGATGGGTTATTTTTCATGGTGGAAACATTTCAAAGACACACACACATGCTCACACACAGAGTGATTGAGGAGCTCAGCTGGAAACTGCCCTGGCTAGTGATGCTTGGTGCCTGCTGCATTCATGTGCTTTCGTGCTAGTTTAAAGTGTGACTTCATACTTGTGCAGTTGTATGTGCTACGTCACCACAGCTGGTTTGTATATTTGCTTTTTTATGAGCAAAATGGTGGGACTAGCATTAGAATTATATGGGTATTAACATTGCATGTTGGTCAAAGTGAGTGCAGCATGACTGTATTTGTGCTCATGCAGTGTGTGTGCTTGTATGCATAAAGACTCACATAAAGCAGGGGTCATGGCTGCCACATAATGTTATGCGTACATGTTTGCGCCATGCTTGGTGTGGCAGGACCTTCCCAGGGGCTTACATCCAAGCTGTCAGAGGACGACGGATGAAAAAGCTACCCTGCATAGCAAGGGGCACTGGGGAAATACCATATACACTCCTGATCAAAATTTGATGTACTCTACTGGAGTTTAAGGAGGTTCTAAGTAGAGCTTCAAAATACAACAAGAAGAAAACTGAGTAAGCAATCTATTGCAAACATCTATTAACTGAAATAGGATGTTCATCAGCTGATCAAAAGTTTAAGACCATTGCTAAAAAATATACTATGGAAGGACCCCTAACCCTTTCAGGATGACGCAAGTACTCCAAGTGCCTCCAGTATGACATTTCTGTGCATTTCATTGTCTGATTAACAAGAATATTAATGTCACAATTACGTTGAAGGCCTTACACAGGCAATACAAAAATAATGTATTGTAATGCCCCTTGTTGTGAGGAAGAAGTGACCCACGTCGTCGATGCACTTCAATCGCTTTATTAACAACGGAGAACAACCATAACATTCACACAAGGGCTGCTGTTGGCCGCAACCCACCCCTACACTCACACACCCTCTCTTCCTCACCCCGGCTCTTCCTCCTCAGCCTCGCTGGTGACGTACCCACGTTACTTCTAAGCCCCGCCCCTTAAAGGCCCTGTCTCTGTGGTTTGACTGGTTCGACTCGTGTCTGCCCCCGGGTGGCGCCAATGGCTGCACAGGAACCACAACTACGGGATCGTGGATCCACTGCACTTTCCAAGCCGACTGGTGAGGCAGGCCTCCCCTCGAACTGGGGAACATATCGGCCCTTGTATAGTGCCAACCGGTCCCGGTGCAGGACAACCTTTCTGCCCCTAGGGGAAACTGCAACTCTGTAGACTACTTCCCCACCCGCTCTAGCACCCTGCATGGTCCAACCCAATGACTGTCCAATTTTGGGCAACATCCTTTTTTACGTTTGGGCGTGTAAACCCATACCAACTCACCCGGGCGGAAGTCCCGCCCCTTGCTGCGCACGTCATGATTCCTCTTCTGCCTCATACCAGCTTTCCCCAGCTGATCTCGAGCAAACGCATGCGGCGTCTCCAGACGGTTCTGCAACTTCTGGGCATACTCCAGTCCTGGACGGTCATCTGAGCTGTCTGGCGGCCTTCCAAACGCCTACTCCACTGGCGTCCAAATCTCCCGGCCCAACATCAGAAGAGCAGGAGTGCAGCTTGTAAAATTCTGTACAGCTGAATGGTAGGCCATCAGTACCAGCGAAATGTGCCGGTCCCAGTCACGCTGATGGCTAGAAATAAGAATAGCCAGCTGTTGCTGCATGGTGCGGTTAAACCAATCCACCAGGCCATCACTTTGAAGATGCAGGGGCGTGGTGCGTCTCTTTTGAATGTCAAGCTTCTCACACAGGGCAGCAAACATTCTGGACTCAAAATTCCTGCCCTGCTCACTGTGAAGGGTGTCTGCAGTGCCAAACCGGCTGAACATGCCCTCCAGGAGCGCATCCGCTACCGTCTCTGCTTCTTGGTCTGGCAGCGCGTAAGCTTCTGGCCATTTTGTAAAGTAGTCCATTGCGCCCAACACATACTTGTTCCCTCTGTCCGTTTCAGGGAAAGGACCCATAATGTCTATGGCCACCCTCTCCATAGGTGCCCCAACCCCTTGCTGTTGGAGCATGAGACTGATCCTGAGGCCCCTTGTAAGCAGCACACTCGTCACAGCGCCGACAGAAGTTCTCCACATCCCGCCGGTGCTGACCCCAATAGAATCCTTGGCGCAGCCATCTGAGGGTCTTTGTGTTTCCGAAGTGTCCTGAACCGGTGCCCCCATGGCATGCTCTCACCACTGCCTCCCTGAGAGCCACCGGCACGACCACCTGCCACCTCTCTTCCCCGGTGGATGGCTGCTTCGAAGCATGCTGCAGTACGCCATCCTGGATGCGCAGCACTGCAAACTTACTCCATAGGCCTTTGGTGCCAATCCCATCACGCTCTCCCAGGGTGGCTTGTTGCAACTCTGGCTAGCAAGGGCAAAGCTGGATCTAAGGCGGTGAGGACAGGAGTTTTTTTGAGGGCCCTTTTAAGGTTGAAAAATGCCTCCTGACACTCAGGCGTCCATTTGAAGGTCTGGTTGTTCTGGAGTAGGCGGAACAGGGGCGCACCAATGCAGGAAAACCCTTACACAAACCTCCGGTAATATGAGGCTAGTCCCAAAAAACTCTGGAGCTGCTTTTGGTCACTCGGGGTCGGCCAGTCCTTGATAGCGCTGACTTTCTCCTCCAGTGTGCTGATTCCGACCTTGTGGCCCAGGAAATCCACCTCCCGCCTCATAAAATGGCACTTTACTGGATGCAACTTCAGTCCAGGTGTCACAATCCTCCCCTTCACCAGCTTCAAGAAATCAAGCGCAGCCTGGAAGGACCCCAGTGGACGAGGACGTCATCCAGGTACACCAGACACTGCTGCCTGGGAATATTGGCAAGCACCAATGTCCATCAGCCGCTCGAATGTACTCGGTGCATTGCAAAGTCCAAAACTCATGACCTTGAATTGCCAGTGCCCCCTAGTGGTGCAGAAGGCGGTCTTTGGTCTTGACTCAGGGGTGAGGGGGACCTGCCAGTAACCGCTGCGCAGGTCGAGCGACGAGAACCACGCTGACCCCGACACCAGGTCCAGCGTCTCGTCAACCCGAGGAAGTGGGTAACAGTCCTTTCTTTGTTCTTTGTTCAGCGACCTGTAGTCCACACAGAACCGTGGCCTGGAGCTCTTCTTCCTGGAGACCATAACAACACCAGACGCCCATGGACTGTCAGAGGGCTCTATAATCCCCGCCTCGAGCATGGCCTGGACCTCCTTATCAGCCGCCTCCTGGTAGACCATGGGGAGACAACGGGGTTGCACTTTGACTGGCCGCGCGTCCCCGGTGTCGATGTGGTGTTCAACAAGGTGCATTAGACCCACCTCATTTTCACTGAGGGCAAAAATGTCTCTGAAGTCCTACAGCACTCTCCGTAACTGTTTTTTCTGCTCAGCATCTGGGCCAGTGCAGTTCTTTTCCCAAATGGACAGGATCGGCTCCCTCCGGTCCTACACAGTAGGCGGGCCGGGTGACGTAGCCTCCCAACTCGGGCTTGACCACTCAGGGCAAGCGAACTCTGCCCGCGTCAACGACGGTTGCTATGATGTTGCCCCCCTCTGGAGAGGGGTCCTCTTGAGGCGAGCGGACTCTACCCATGTCAACGACGGTTGCTCAGATGACAATGGCTCCGCCCACTCATGTGGGTTGGGTAAGGTCAGACTATGGCCGCGAAGTGTGCAGATGTGGTGTCAATGGATGGTGCAAAAGTGTGTTTAGTGGGGGTAATAGGCTTCACGTGCTGACCCCCCGGCAGGAGGATCACTGCAGATCCGAGGTCCGCGACACACCTTGTAGCTTTCAGAAAGTCTCGGCCTAATATGCAGGCGTCACTCACATCTGCCACCCAAGCTGCGAAGGACGCTGAGAGACCCCCAAGAACAAACCTGAATGTAGCCTTGCCCTTCATCCGAGCTGTCTCACCGGTCACTGTTTTCAGTCTTATTACTGTTGGCTCTATAACGGTCCCCACTGGACCAACGTCTGACCTCAAAATTGTAGCTGAAGAACCAGTGTCCACCAGGGCCGTGCAGGCAACATCTCCAATCAGCACCCGGACATGACAGGGGTCTCCCACCTCTGTCTAGCCCACAGTCACCACAGTTAAACCATCGGGGTGTTGGTCGTTGCACATGGCGCCCTCGTCTGGAGACTGAAGTTCCCGGTTAAAAGCGTATAGGGCCCGTGACATCCGGGCTACACGAGCCCTCTCCCGTTTCCCGTCTGGTGTTTTAACTTGGGGCAGTGACGCAGCAGGTGACCTGGTTGACCACACCCCCAGCAGACTGTGGGTTGTGTGCGACAGTCACTCCGTTCCTCCCTCTGGGCTGAGCTATCCATTATTGTGCAGACCGGCTCCTCCACCCACGCCGGTCTCTGCGCCGCTCCTTCCATCAAGACTGCACCCGAGACAGGGCGGGGCGGTGTCTGCAGCGCCCCCTTGGCAACGATCTTCTTCTCCATAGCAAGCGTGAGCGCCTCACCCAGGATCGAGGGGTGGGCTAGCTGGACGTGCAGGCGCAGCTCATCCGGTCTCAAAGCTTGGATGAACTGGTCCCGAATCAGCTCATTCTGGATCGAGCCTGGCATCCCAGGATATGCGCGTCGACCCAAGGTCTCAATAGTGAACGAAGCTGCTCCCCAGGCTGTCGATCATGGTGCTTGAATTTATAGCATGTGGTGTCTTTCAAACACCCCAAAACTCCTGTGCAAAGCGCCAACTAGTGTGTGGTAATCAAGCCTCTCCTCCGGGCTCAGCAGCAGCAAGCAAGATGTAGTGTCATCTGTCAGTGACAATGCCTAACTGCATTGCCTTCACCCTCTCGGACCAGCCTGGCGCATCTGCCACTAGCTCAAACTGAGCTTTATGGGCATCCCAACTCCCCCTACCAGAGAATTTCAGTGCTTTCATAGCGCCCCACATGAACTGATGGGCGCCGCCATTTTTACTTCCGTGCGAGCCGTAGCCCTGTCATGTCGGCCACAGTCACGTTTTGGCGCGAAACGCTGGAGCTATGGCGCCCGTGCTCGGCACATTCAGTCTCAGGCATAATTATTACACACTCGCCGGCTTCCACCTTTACCTTCAGCTGATTACTGAAATCGCCAGACAAGTACATAACACACGTGCCTTCTTTCCCTTACACCTTCCGTCGAGTGCCGGAGTCGCCAAACATCCTCCCTCACAATAGGGGTCTGGCAGCGGGTTTTAACCTTATCTTCTGACACCAATGTAATGCCCCTTGTTGTGAGGAAGAAGTGACCAACGCCGTCGATGCACTTCAATCGCTTTATTAACAGCGGAGAACAACCATAACATTCACTCAAGGGCTGCTGTTGGCCACAACCCACGCCTACACTCACACACCCTTTCTTCCTCACCTCTTCCTCAGTTTCTGACAAACAGAAACTGGCAGGCACCATCGTACAACTGACTACACTTAGATGGTAGCCAGGGCTAAAACACTAAGCCAAGAATCTTTATCTTAGGTTTCTGCCCAGTATTTGATTAGAAAATGTGCAAATTTAGGGATCTGTACTTACAAAAGTATTAAAAACCATTGTATCTACATAGTACACACATTTATAATAGTTTTTCATCACGTTTCTACCTCACCTGCCTTCCGTGACCACACGTCACTGGTGTAATGTAAACTACTCCTATCAAACCATAGCGGATGTTTTTATGTGTAGCAGTTACATCAGGGGTATCAAAAGTATGGTGGCTAGGGCAGCAGTTATGGCTTAGAAACCTTAGTAAACAAACATTACTAACATGTGATAAAGTTATGGTGACCCTGGAGTGCAGTATATCTACCGTGCTATGAAAGAAGTCTGCATACTCACAAAACTTCAACATACCTGCCAACATTTGCATTAAAAAATAAGTATGTTTCAGAAAAAAAAACCTGAAAATGATGAAAATCTGATCTTACAGTAAATAAAAATAAACCTTATCAATGTCACCAGTCCTGAAGAGTTTCCTTGGATTAGGGCAACTAACCCCCCTGCTTAGCAGACACCTGAACAATCCATTAACAATAATAAAGTCTGAGTAGCTGACAGATAGACCCTTAAAGGCGAAGGTCAGCCTGATATTACAGCTTTAAAGGTTTCCGATTATGACTGAACTTCAATGTAACTGCTCTCCTTGCCTTTAATAACCACTGGCCAGTCAGTGGCCGAGCATATATGAAGATTCTAAATCCAGACGAGCTGAGATATTCATGGAAAGTAATTTATGGGGGTGGCTCTGTGCTAGTGCTTGGAAGTGTGAGTATTGTTAATGAAATTGCCACAGGGTTGAAGGGGAGCTCATTGGTGAGGCCTTGTCTGGCTGGCATACTCTGCGGGGACACACAAGTGCAGCAGTAGCTGGCACCAAATCTTCTCACGCAGCACTTTTTATCCTTTGACTCTGATTCGCTTTGCTGCCTCCTCAGAATTACAACCCTTTTCACTGTGACCATGCTCTCTGTTGCTCTGACGTTTTGTGTTTTTAACATAGTGTGCAGTAATGATGACTGTGAACTGAGAAGACAAGACACAAACACAGACTCTGCTGATCTCCATAGGTACATCAGCTTTTGTTTTTTATCCCACCTGCTCTCCCCTTTGCTCAACCTGAGAGAGCGGGAGAGCAAAGAGTGGAGAGTGCAAGCTCTTAAGAAGATTACAAAGAACATCACAAAGGCGTAAGCATGAATAATAACAGGGTTCTCGTCTGCAAAAGCATCAAAACCAGGGACCGAATGACTCGGTAACAGAGAATAAATGGGAATGGAAGTGACATAAGAAAACCTCCGTTATGTAGCTGCAACAGCTAATGTCACCAATTGGAACCAGCAACACACAATTTAATACACGCCCAGTCACTGTATGTCCTTGACATGATGAATGAGCAAAAAATACAATAACACCTGTTTGTTGCCGATATGTGGATTTTACATAAAAGTGTTTGTGTGTGTGTGGTGATGGAGGTGGTGGTGGTGGTGGGGTGTGGGGTCGCCTTACTTGGAATTCCTGGTGGGGTTTTCAGGTATTTTCCATTAAAATGCTGAATGACTCCTTCACATTTCTCAGTGGATTCCATCCTGTAATAAAAAGGGTACATAGTAAACATGTGTAACCTTACAATACCCACTGTTGTACAATTACATCACTTTTAGCCTATAAGAGTGTATTGTTATTATTATTATTCATTCATGTATTATTATTTATTCATTATTTGTATGTGAGTAATATTGTATATTAGTTGTGACTGTCAGTGCAAATACACACACACTGCTCCCATGCAGCCTCAAAGTTGCAAAATTTCTATAAAAATGTACTAAAACATAAATATATCTAAAAACCTTTTAAATTTAGCATATTTTAACATTCGAGAGATTAATTACTATATGTTGTTTTTACTTTTTTTTTCCTATATTGGGGTTTTACAGGGTTAAAACCGTTTTGTTTTTAAACTGTGTGACCAAAAATGATCATCTATTCAAATAATATTTGGATAGTACACAGGTCTATACATTTTGTATTTCCTGATAATAAGTAGGTGATGTATTAGTAACAAAATTAAGCCACATAATTTTAAAGAAATGTAAATGATCACCCTATAGAGGGGGAAATCAAAGACACCCCAAAAATGAAAGTGAAAAACTGATGCAGCAGACTGGTCCATTTTGCCAAAATGTCATTGTAGCAACTCCAAATGATTCTGAGTAGTTTGTGTGGCCCCATGTGCTACGTCAGGGCATGCTCCTAATGAGACGACAGATGGTGTCCTGGGGGATCTTCTCCCAGATCTGGACCAGGGCATCACTGAGCTACTGGACAGTCTGAGGAGCAACCTGCCGACGCCGGATGGACCTAAACATAATGTCCCAGAGGTGTTCTATTAGGTTTAGGTCAGGTGAACGTGGGGGCCAGTCAATGGTATCAATTCCTTCATCCTCCAGGAACTGCCTGCATACTCTAGCCACATGAGGTCGGGCATTGTCGTAGACCAGGAGGAACCCAGGTCCCACTGCACCAGCATAGGTTCTGACAATGGGTCCAAGGATAAGAGGTCTGTGCGTCCTTCCGGGGATATGCCTCCCCAGACAATCACTGCCCCACCACCAAACCGATCATGCTGAATGATGTTGCAAGCAGCATGGCGTTCTCCACGGTATCTCCAGACCCTTTCATGTCTGTCACATGTGCTCAGGTTGAACTTCGTCTCATTGGTGATAAGCACAGGGCACCAGTGGCATAGTTGCCAATTCTGGTGGTCTATGGCAAATGCCAATCGAGCTCTACGGTGCTGGGCAGTGAGCACAGGGCCCACTACAGGACGTCAGGCACTCAGGCCACCCTCATGGAGCTTGTTTCTGATTGTTTGGTCAGAAACATTCACACCAGTGTCCTGCTGGAGGTCAATTTGTAGGGCTCTGGCAGTGCTCATCCTGTTCCTCCTTGCACAAAGGAGCAGATACCGGGGTTTACAGGTTGAATTTGTTATAGGTAACAGAACATAGCGTAATACAACGTAGCGTAGCATAGCATGAGTATAAAACATTAAATGGGCTTGGACAAATTTGAAACGAGCAACCCCATGACATAACAGCCACTGAAAAAATGACTGCCACTTCCCAAGGTTTTGTTCATCAATTGTCAGACCAAAATGCTGTAAGCTATTTTATTAAATGTCAAGCTGGCAAAAGGCTTTATGATTCCTGCCTGTCATAGTAAACTAATCTCTGTTGCCTTTTTAAAAATCATGCTGGAGGTTGCCAGGTCCTCTAGAATAGTGCAAAATATTGTTTTCTCAAAATTGCCTGGGATATCAGCGATAAAAAAAAAATGTAACAACACATACAACACAAACATTAAATTAGTATTTTAATACAAGTATTTTTTAATAGATTTACTTCAACGCTAAACTGTACTGCTTGGTGGATGTTATGGTATTATGCTCATTTTGTGGGAAGGTGCATGGCATTGCTGTCCTTCAATAGAGAGGAAAAGCTTTTTTGTTTTTTCTGACCAGCATCAATCGCAGCAAGTCAAGTGCCTGACAGTCATCCTTCGTTTATTGCAGTTAACCGGTTCCAGACGTGACTACGATAAATGAATTTCCGCAAAGTAGAGTCTTTATTCATAAATGCAATATGTTCATTGTTAGAGCATAGGGAACCTGTTTAATACCTTCTACATATGTGTTATAGCATTATTATAGCCCTCTTGACATGAAACAACACTCCTTTAGTCATTTTGCACTTACCCTAAATAGTAGACATAATAATAGAAAATAAGACATCTTAAACATAAATAAGACATTACATAGACTTAGCATTTTCTCTTCAATGTAGCGTTCCTGCCAACTAGTGGCAAGCATACTACTGCAATGGCGCAAAGAAAACATGTGCAGTGAACATTCAGTCACGCAGGAGCTGCTGTCAGCTACAACTCAAGCTAGTCACAGGCACTCTCCACACCACTAAACATGCCAACACCTGGCAACTCCCTCTACAGTACTTTACAAGTTCACAGTAAACCTCAGGGTTTAATCAAGGAATTAGCTTTTTGGGTTAAAGACGTATCCTGTCAAACAGTAAGTGTCTCCAAATGCTGAGATTCCTGGTAATATACTTTTGCAGAATTTATGGCTTTGTAAATTCTCATGCTTTCCTCACTTCTCACCACAGAGAACACTCTTATCATTCTGTCAGCCGCCCACTTCTCTGTCCTCTTTCTTTCATATCTCAACCGTCATTCTTCTTTCTCTTTGAACGGAGCTTCTTTATCGCTCTCTCTGTCCCATCCATCTTACTCTGAGCCCGTCTGCACCTCTTCGTTTTGACGTCTCTCTCATTGCACCCGCCTTTCAGCCGTGGTTATTTCCTCCATCTTTCATTGTAACCCCACTCGTTCCTTGCCCTCCTTTCTTTCCCTCACTGCTCATCCTTCTGCTTCTCTCCCGTGTCTATTATCAACTTCCCTCCTTTAGACTCTAAGACTTCTAGGCATCGGTATTCCATCAAAATTTCTTTAAATATCATAATTTCTTGAAATAACATAACAAGATATTGGTTTTCGCAAAAAGCAGTTTTTGTATGATTCGTTTTTTTTCCGCTACATTTTCTTGGTTTATTGCACATAACAATAACAATAACTACTTTGCCCTGTACTGTACCGGTCAACTAATCTAGTATCCGGCATTATTGACTGCAAGCAAAACCATGATATGTGGTCAAATAAAGTTGCGAGAACCAACAATTTGATAAAGACGTTCCAAAAATTCGCCAGGGTGTGAGAAGAAGTCACACATTCATAATTTATAACTATTTTGCATTGTTTTGTGCACGTAAAACTCTTAATATCTTAATATTTCCTTAAAAATGTACTAATTGTTAATATTTGTGTCTACAAAGTATTATAGTCGTCCCTCGCTACATCCCGGTTTCAGCGTCGTACCCTCACTCTATGGCGTTTTTTCGAAAATCTATTAATAAATGCTGTTTCGTGATTGAATAGGGTGTATAATGAGTAAAAAAATATGCATATTTAAACAAATTGTATATATTTATGAGCTAAATTAAGCACTTTTAAGCATTAAAATGGCCAAATGAACAAAAACATAAAGATGACGCATTTAAATGACGTGATATTAAGTGCAATACAGTAACTGTGACTTGTGTGTGTCTTTAAGAATTGGCTTCTGGTTAGTGATGTCTGTGAGGTCAGCCAGTAGAGTTGACTGTTACCGTAGTGCTAGCAGCAGGTTAGCTGTGTAGAGAGTGGCCGACAGCAGCTCCTGTGTGACTGTTCATTGCATGTGTTCTCTGCTTATTAACAAAACAATTGAAGTGCATCATGAGTCTCTTCTTAAACACGAACAGCTGCAGTATAGAAGTAGTCTAAACAAGTTTCTAGGTGTCAGTAATGTTACATTGATAAGACAACCGCCAACAGGAAGTATGCAGTCAATGCTAACGTGTGACTCAATGTTATCTTATTTATGTATTGTTTATTTTATTTGTGCAATAGATGCGCAATAGACATTTGGGTCAGACCTGGATATATTCCCTATACGAGAGGAGGTAGGAGCACACAGGTAGACTACATCTTGTGTAGATGGTGTAACCTGAAGGAGATCAGTGACTGCAAAGCAGTGGTAGGTGAGAGTGTAGCCAGACAGCATAGGATGGTGGTGTGTAGGATGACTCTAGTGGTGAGAAGGATGAAGAGGGTAAAGGCAGAGCAGAGGACAAAATGGTGGAATCTAAAAAAGAAAGAGTGTTGCGTGACTTTTAGGAAGGAGTTGAAAAAGGCTATGGGTGGCCAGGAGGTCCTTCCAGGTGCCAGCAACTGTGATCAGGGAGACAGGTATGTCATCTGATCAGCAAGGGAGACTTGGTGTGTCATCTGGAAGGAAAGTAGATAAGGAGACTTGGTGGTGGAATGAGGAGGTGCAGGAGTGTATACAGAGTAAGAAGTTAGCTAAGAAGAAGTGGGACACTGAGAGGACTGAGGCGAGTAGACAGGAGTACAGAGAGATGCAGCGTAAGGTGAAAGTAAAGGTGGCAAAGGCCAAACAAGGGGTTAATGATGACTTGTATGCTAGGTTGGACAGCAGGGAGAGAGAGAAAGATCTATACAGGTTGGCAAGGCAGAGGGACAGAGATGGGAAGGACGTGCAGCAGGTTAGGGTGATGAAGGATAGGGATGGAAGGGTATTGACAAGTGCCAGTAGTGTCATGGGAAGATGGAAAGAGTACTTTGAAGAGTTGCAGAATGAGGAAAATGAGAGAGAACAAAGAGTAGATGAGGTGACTGTTGTGGACCAGGAAGTAGCAAAGATTAGTAAGGAAGACGTGAGGAGGGCATTGAAGAGGATGAAGAATGGAAAGGCACTCGGTCCTGATGATATACCTGTGGAGGTATGGAAGTGTCTAGGAGAGGTGGCAGTAGAGTTCCTGACCGGGTTGTTTAACAAGATCTTAGATAGTGAGAAGATGCCTGAGGAATGGAGGAAAAGTGTGCTGGTGACCATTTTTAAGACACACCATCGGCCGCAGACCACAGCGTCGGCCATGGCATCAGCATTGGCCACCACCAGGGGGCGTTCACCGTGGCCAAGCCATTCGCACAGTGGATAAAATGAGTGACACCTTTTTACTAGCATTTACTTGACTGTATTACTAACCTGTGCAGTAATTCCATTATTCTTTTATTTTCCATCCTCTAACCATTTCATTATCTTTATCATTTGCATGAAATCATTGTGGGTTTTTTTTCAGTGCAGACGGCTTCTCCTCCTCACCCGGTTCCTCTATGCTCAACTTTACATATATACATTACATTCCTTTGTTTATGTGTGTGTGTGGTGATGGGGTGTGGAGTGTGTGGGGAGGCATTGGGGCATTGCTTTTAAGTCTGTTGGGATGTTTGAGCTGCATTTCGTGTGGATTAAAAAAATAATTATGAATACAGTGTAGCTTAATTTGATACAGGGCTCTGTTGTGTCAGGGGGCATAGAGTTAGAACGGGAAAAACACACACACATATATATACTGTATAATACAGTATATATATGTATAAGGATCTTCCATTGGGCATGAATCCATGAGTCCATTGGGACTGTTTAAATAATGTTGCAAAAATGCTGGTGATCCAACTTATTGCTCACAGAAAGCAATATTT